>SEYY01018858.1:50000-75000 GCA_009176605.1 Armadillidium nasatum | reverse complement strand
AGTCAAGGAAAGATAGCATCGATTAATATAGCAATTCGAATGGAGCAATATTTCAAAACAATCAGCAACTCAAAAAGAAGGAAGTGAAAAATGTCAAGCACTTGATGTAAGCCAACCTTCAACTTCATCATCCTCTTTAAATTTTGAGGATGAGGTTTATGAAGAGTTCTTTTATCTGAAAGCCAAGCGTTGTTGGACTGAAGGAAAAATAGATAGTAAATGAGGGTCTCCTATTGCTAAATTTAAGTTTGAAATATCTCATGCCTTGTATGTTCATCAAAGCTAAACGTCTTAAAGACGACCACATTACCAAAAATAATTCAGAATGTTGCTTATACGGTAACTTCAAGTTAGTGTGAAATCCCTATTTTCGGCCCTTCAAATAATTCAGTCAGATTTACAAGCCTCAATGAAAGAGCATCTAATTGAAGCCATACTCTTTCTTAAAACAAATTCATTTTGAATAAAATTTTGAAATTATTGCTTATTTCTTTTGATGAAGTGTACATTTTGTTTTATAAATTTGATTGCACTGATTTTAAAAAAAAATAGGACTTTATATTGCACGAGCAAATTTATGCCCAACTCAAAGAATGAAGTTTCGAGTCTCACTGCATTTGGGCTGATGTTCCTGGGTGGCAATAATACCTAAATACAAAATACAAGTAAATACCAGTCCAAACTCATAGTTTTCTTACCACAGTTTCATACGTAAAATAAACAATTCCAAGATAAATGTTTCAATATTATAAAAAAATTTAAAATAAAAAAAAAAAAAAAAAAAAAAAAAAAAAAAAAAAAAAAAAAAAAAAAAAAAAAAAAAAAAAAAAAAAAAAAAAAAAAAAAAAAAAAAAAAAAAAAAAAAATTAAAACCATATTACTGAGTCATCAGCAAGTAACACAATAGAAACAATGATTAAACAAGCAACAATATCATCATAGTTGCAAAAAAAATGTGTATGAAAATGTTTATGTAGGTTGATTAGAGAAAAAAAGAATATTAGTTTATATTTTTCACTCTAGAATTTTGATTTATTTCTGAATAAACAAAAACAACACTAAATTTCATACCAATGCTTCTTGAACTGAAAGAGCCAATCTTTGTTTTCCCTTTTCTATCCTCCTATCCACATCCGCAAGCATAGAATCTGCATATCTTATAAAGTCATCTTCATATGCTATTTTCCGATGGGAAGTTGATACTTCATATTCCTTTCGCAACTCTTCATCATGTATCTATAAAAAAAAATTATAAACTGACATAAATAAATAAATAAATAAATAAATAAATAAAAAGTATTTTGCCAAGTAATGGAAAAGAGAGCATCTCCTAGCTTTTTTTACCCCCTCCCAACTATATTTTATACACCTCTTAAAAATGCATATGTATGAATATGAAAATATGAAAAATATTTAATTAATTTAAATAAAAATATATACTTTAAATAAAATAAACATTAAATAAAAAAAAAAAAAAACTTTTTAAAAATATAAAAATACCTTTTCACAGGATCCCAAATCTGATTTTGTGTTTGTGAAGAGGTCATGAGGGCAAAATTTAACCAAAAAATATCTGCATACCTAGAAAAGAAATATGAATTATTAACATAGAAAACAGTTTATGTAATTTATTTTTAGTTCTATACTTTAGAGGGTTTTTTTCAGGACTGATGGCACCATCAACACCAAATGGTGGATTGACGAAAGGAACTGAGAGTAAGGTAAAAGACCCTAAGGTGCAAGCTGTACAATAACTATGATAAGCCAGTATTAGAGTATTGTGTACATGGGCTCTTCACTTGATAAAAAAAAATATATGTGATGGAGAGAGTGTAACATAAAGCAAC
Organism: Armadillidium nasatum; assembly: GCA_009176605.1. Taxonomy (NCBI): domain Eukaryota; kingdom Metazoa; phylum Arthropoda; class Malacostraca; order Isopoda; family Armadillidiidae; genus Armadillidium; species Armadillidium nasatum. Next base: position 73,153 of record SEYY01018858.1, on the reverse strand, counting down.
AAGTATTATTTTGTTTTAATGGTTTTTGTTAGAAGTTGTTAATTGTGATTCAAAGTTTTTAGTGAATGACTGAAGAGGTTTATGGATGATCTTGGCATAATCGTATATAAGGATTAAAGAATTGTAATGTTTGTGGTTTAGTTATTTAAGTTAATATGCATATAGTAAATTATAGCCTAATCAAATAACTAGTATTATGAAATTAGTACACACACAGTTTCAGCTTTTGTGGAAATGGGGTATATATATATTATATATATATATATATATATATATATATATATATATATATATATATATATATATATATATATATATAATATATATATATATATATATTATATATAATATATAAAATAAATTTTTTTTTTTTTTTTTTTTTTTTACCTTCTCACCCCCTGACCACCCCCTGTTGAGGCGGCCACACTTCGCTAATGAAGCCTCCCGCCGCAGTCGGTCTCGTCCAGAGATCTTCCAAACAAGTGATGCCCCAGAAGATTTTGGGGCGACAGTTGGAGGGACAGTCTAAAAGAAAGTGATTTACGGTCTCCGGGGCCCTTTTGCATCTGGTACAAGTGGAAGATGTTGCCTGGTTTAAATTGAAATTGTGTTTGTAATGTTGTAAGTTTGGGTGGTGCCCGCATCTCAATCTTGCTAGTGAGATTTGTAAGTGTCTTGGGAGGTTATTGGAGTCGATGTTTATTTCGGGAGGGGATTCGTTAAGGATACTGTTTGGAGGTCTGTTGATCATATATGAATGTGTTAGTTGAGTGTGTATATGTTTGGTTGTTGTGGTATTGGGGGGATGAGGGGGTATGTGATTTAGGATCTGTTTGTAAAAGGCGCCGGTAGACGATGGAGGCTGTGTTAGTCTCTGTGGGGTAGGTTGTAGGAGAGTATTGTGACATGGGTGAGTAGGTAGACGTGTTTTTGCGTAAAATTGGGTGCCTATCATTTCGAGGTGATTCCTTATAGGTAGTATCTTGGTTTCGTTATGTAGGTGTTGTTGAGGGGTTGTGCGTGTGCAGCCGGTGATGGTGCGAAGGGCTTTATTTTGCGTTATTTGGAGTGTCGTTAAGTTTTGGTCGGAGAGCAGAGGGTGCCAGACAGGGGAGGCGTAGTTAATGGTGGGGCGTATAAATTGCTTGTAGATAGCAATTGAGGTTTGTATGTTGTTGTTTATGTCTGTGTTGGCCACTGTTTTGAGGATGTTGAGTTTTCTGTTTGCGGCTGATGTGGTATTTTGAATGTGCTTGGAGAAAGTGAGGTAAGTGTCGAATGTTAGGCCGAGAATTTTTGGGGTTTTGTTGAGGGGTATGGGGGTGTTGTTTAGTAGGACTTGTGGGTGGGTGTTAGATATGTTGTTAGTCTGTTGTTATAAGGGTTATGGAGGATTTGTTTGGGGATGCCGTCATCCTGTTTTCTACTAGCCAAGTTAGAAGTTGTGTTATGTAGTCTTGTGTGAGAGATGTTGCAGTGGTGAGGTCTTTGTGAGTGGTGGTAATAGTTAAGTCGTCGGCATATGATATTATGCGGGTGAAAGTTGTTTGGAGTTGAGGGAGGTCTGCTGTGTACAGGTTGAATAGAGTGGGGGAGAGTATGGCTCCTTGCGGAACTCCGTTTCTTAAGTTGATGGTACGTGATTTATGGCCGTTTTGTTGTATTTGGGCGGTTCTTCCTGATAGGAAGTTGGTTAGCCATTTCTTAGTGTTTGTTGGGATGTTGGATTGGAGGATTTTATGGATAAGATTATGTTTCGGGACAGTATCGAAGGCTTTGTTTATGTCAATTGCTATTAGTATAGTTTTGTGATAAGGTGTATGGTTTAGTCCATTTATTATAGGTTGGATGACGTTGGTAAGGGTAGTGGTGGTGGAGTGGTTGGGTTTGAACCCGTGTTGGAAGTTTTGTTGTGGGATGAATTGGAGGATAGAATTTAGGATTAGTTTTTCAAGAAGTTTTGAGATGGTGGATAAAAGGGAGATTGGGCGGTAGGAGGAGGGGTTTGAAGGGTCTTTACCAGGTTTTAGTTTAGGGATGATTAATGCTTTTTTCCATTGGGGGGGGATATAGTTGAGTTGGATATATATATATATATATATATATATATATATTATATATATATATATATATATATATATATATATATATATATATATATATATATATATATATATATATATATATATTAGTGATGTACCAGAACTGAAATTTTCAATTCCAGCTAGAATTGGAATTAGAAAGAATTGACAAAAAATTCTGGCTGGAATCCCAGCAGGAACCAGAATTTTTAATGAACCATAAAGAAATATAAAAACAATTTTATATATAACTTTCAATATATATATATATATATATATATATATATATATATATATATATATATATATATATATATATATATATATATATATATATATATATATATATATATATATATTGGGGGGGGGGGGGAATAGGAAATTTTTTTTTGAGTTATAGTCATCATTTATGAAATTTATTTTATATAAAATATTGAAAAATAAAGACTACTACCAAAAAAAAAAATCCAAAATTGAGAATATGAATAGATTAAAATTAGTTTTTAAGGTTTGAATGGGACAGTCTTGATAGGTCTATGTGCCTTTTTACTATTCTATTTTCTTTGTCTTTTAGTAAAATTATTTAAGTGATTTATTTAAATTTAAAGATTTATATCTTTGAGTGAATTTAAAGAAAATTTGAATTTCTATAACTCCTATGTAACTTATGATGTCACCAGGAAATTTCTATTGATATATATATTAAAGGATATATATATTAAAAAAAAAAAATGCTTTAGGAATCAAAGAAAAATATAAAATTGACTTTAATAACCAATTATAAATACTAAATGATATTATTATTTTCAATATTATAATATACCCACATTTAGTTTGACTTTCCTTAAAATAAAAATAATAAAAACCTTTCCAAAAACCCATGGAGCTTTTGGGTGTCAAAAAACAAAATGTCAAGGACTTTTTGAGCGAACTCTGCTATTTTATTATTATTATTAGAACCAGTTGGTGTTGTATATGTTAACTTTGGAAAAGCATTGACAAGAAAGTAGATTCAAAATAATTACAACATGGTAAAGATGGAGGTTCATGATTGGTTTGAAGAGAGGTTGAAGAATAAGAGAGAGTATGTACTATTGAATGGTAAATCATTATGGAAAATGGTAAAGAGTGGAGTCTTACAAGGTTCAGTGTTGGTTACATTACTATTCCTTATTTAAATAAATTATATGGAAGAGGACCTTAAATGTAAGGTTTTTAAGTTTATTGGTGCTACCAAAGTGGCTACTTCCATAAGGAACAATAATGTTTATATTAATCTTAAAAGTGATCTAGATAGACTTCTTGGATGGAGTTTTAGTGGTAAATGAATTTATATTGTAAAAAGTATAAGGTTCTTCATGTAGAGAACTCAAATGAAGGATTTAACTACAACAGGAATGGAGAATGGAGATTGGTTCTAGTCTGTGGACTAAAGATGGGCTGAATATCTGGTTGCTATCTACTTATCTGGTTGGATAGCACTACTACCACCTGGAAATCCAGTAAAAATAAAATTCTTAATTATAGAAGCTAAAATTTTCAAATTATAAAAGTATACAATATGCCTTATCTTTTTTCTACTTTATTCTATATAACTACCTTTGGCTATATATGTTAAATTAATATATCTAAATATATATGTTTTCAAAAAATTATTACCTTCATATAACTACAAATTTGAAATAAAATTTTTAAGTTTTTCCCCTCATATATATATATATATATATATATATATATATATATATATATATATATATATATATATATATATATATATATATATATGGGTTAAACAAAAATATGGCAACAGCAGAAAGAAAGAACAAATAATATGACAGACTTCAAAAGGGGTAAGTTGTTGGTTCTCAGATACCATATCTAAGGACATAGTCATATATTGTGCCTCCCAGTAAAATATCATTTGATTAAACAAGTATAGACATAATTCAAAATTGGATGACAGAGAGACAAGCATTGTGAACGTAAATTACAAAAAAAAAAGAAAACCGTTGCAAAAGTTACTTCTAAGATGAATGCCAGTCTTGAAAACTTGATGATTTTGAAGATATATAAATATCAGTGGAAAGTAATAGTAGGAATATGGTTCAGTCAAATAAGCAGCAAACTGATGCATTAATAGTAGGTGACTCTCAAATATGGTATTCATATAAAACTTTGTCACAGGATAAAATAGAATGGTAAGCGTGCTTCTTATCCAGGGATAAAGACTAATGATATTGCCAGTGTTATCAGTAGTGAAATGTCAGATACTTCTGAGGATAAAATAGTTATAGTTCACATGGGAACAAATGATATGGGTGACAGGAGATCAAAAGAACTTTTAAGGAATTTCAGAACCTAGTGAAAAGATTAAAAGAGAGCAAAATTTCAAAAATTTTACCTAGAGTTGGTGTGGGACTTGTGTGAATTTCATGGGCATTGAACATGAATGAATGTTTAAAGAACCTCTGAAATGTTAATGGTACAAAGTATTTAGATTTTTGAGACAAGTTTTAGATGATATGTTTGGGAAAGATGGAGACCACTTAAATAGAAAAGGTATCCAATTTTCAGTGAGAAAATGTTGGAATCATGTAATTTGGGAAACTAAATACAGATAGGGGTAAAGGGCAAATTTATAAAAATATAAATAATATACAGAATATTATTGTTTCAATACAAATGCCCAGTCTTAGAAATAAGAAAGAAGAGTTAATGGAGTACATAGTAAAGGAACATGTGGATATTATTTGTCACTGAGATATGGGTAAATGAGAACCTATTTGGCAATTCATTACAAGAATTTGAAATTGAGGGTTATTTAATTTTTGGAATGACTTGACACAAGAGATTGTTGACTGTGATTCTCTTGTCAAATTTAAAAGGGGGCTAGATAGATATATGAATAGTTTAGGTATTATATAACTTGACTAAGCCAAATTGGTGGGTATATATAAATTTTTAGATCAACAGATCAACCTATGACTAAGCCTAATGGCAGTTTTTTTGTAGTGGGTGATGGTTTATTGAATATTGCAAGTATAATTGGGCTTAATTTTACTTTTATCTTTGCATGAATGAACTGATAACTAGGGATGGGATAGACCTAGTCTTTTGTGCATGTATTAGTATTGTTATTGTTATTATTTGTTTGCACTGGGACAGTCTCAATAGGCCCTTGTGGCTTCTAACTGTCTCTATTTTCCTATGTTATTCTTTTTATATTTACCAGCACATTGGTTGAGGTGCTGCACTTTATGTTAAAAACACAATTCAATCTGTTCAGAGACTAAAATTTAAAATTGTTCCATATGTGGAAACTTTATGGGGTGATATTTTTTTGGGTATCACACTATATAGAATAGCAGCCTTTTACAGAACTCTTTTAGGATCAGGATTTGAATGTTGCAATGATAAATGAGATTTTGGTAGCTTGCAATGTTAAAGAAGTAAGATATCATAATGGGTTATTTCAATTCTCCTGATATTGATTGGAGTACTTTTTCTTGTATGGATCAAACTAGTTTATTATTTACTGGCTGTATACTTGATAATTTTTTAAGCCAGATAGTTGATGAAGCAACAAGATCCAATGCATTATTAGACCTAATATATGTAAATAAAGATTCTTTGGTTAATAATATTAACAGAAGGAAATCTGAGTAACAGTGATCTAAAAATAACAAGGTTTAATTTAAATGTAATAGTCCAGTAAAATTAAACCTTATTATTTTATTTAGATAAATCACATTTAGTAAGACACCAATTATTACTAAAACTATCAAAATTTCAAAATATCAATAAAAACTGAAATTTCAAAATATTGAAATAAAAAAATATTGATATAGAAGGTCAGACAACTTCTTAACCTAAGCCACCTATGCCATATATATTATATATATATATATATATATATATATATATATATATATATATATATATATATATATATATATATATATATATATATATATATATATATGTTTTTTTTTTTTTCATAATAGTATTTAACAACCTTGTAAAAAAGATAGTCAAAGGACATATTATTACGAGCTTTTCTGCAAACAATATTTTGATGGCATATTGAAAGTAATTATAGTAATTGTAGTGTTCATAGTAGTGAATTTTTCCATATAAGAGCAAGTTGCTGAGACTAACAACATATCTACGCATTGCAAGTTTGAAAGAAACTACACTCTGGAATTTGAAACAATATAGCCTATAATTTTTTATTACAACAAGGTTGCAGGATCATTGGTTACAAATTTTTTTAAAAATTGTTAAAAATATTTTGTATATATATATATATATATATATATATATATATACTTGGCGAATATTGTTTTTTTGGTAGATTAGTCCTTTTTGTTGGCTATTAGGCTTAGTAGACAAAGTAGTTATTGGTTAGGTTAGGTCTATTTGCTGGCTATTAGGTATAGTTTTACCCTTTAAGCCTAGGTTAGGTTAAGTCAAACTAGTTTATTAGATATAAAAAACTAGTTAGACTTAACCTATCCTGGACTTAAAGGGTAAAACTATGACTAGTGGCCAGCAAATGACCTAACCTAGAAAAAATCAATATTTATTAATAGCCTAACAGCTAACAAAAACGTCTAACTTCCATATATATATATATATATATATATATATATATATATATATATATATATATATATATATATATATATATATATATATATAATATTACTTTTTTATTATTATTTTTTCCTCTAAAATAACTATAAAATTTGTTTGCAATTTCTATACTTTTGCTCATGTTGCAAACTTGTAATGTGCATAGTTCTAGTCAAACTTGCAATGCGGAGATATAGTGCTAATTTCAGCAACCTGGTCTCATACAAAAATATCTACTACTGTGAATGCTACAATTACCTAAATTATTTTTTATCTTTAGCATTTTTTTTTATTTTTCAAGTTCTATGATTTTTGATTTTTCCTTACAAAACCTTTTATGATTTTTCAATTAACTATTACAAAAAATAAAAAATAAAATCATTTAATTTACGTAATTAGCCTGGGTAGAAAATAAATTTCCAGCGAGTCTTAAAAATTACAGCCTAATTTACTCTATTTTGAAATATTTCATCTCTGTAGTTTTAATATATCTATATAAAAAAAGAAAATATTCACTTGATTTTTAAATTTTTTTCCCCCCCTCCAAAAGCTATTTAATTCCTTAAAATTCATCCCAACACTCATGTAGCAACTTGGTAATGCACAGCCAAAGGACAACATATCTTTGAAGTTGTAGAGCCTGTTGTAAATTTGTTATTGTTATAGTCTTTGTAAATTAATTATTTAAGTTTTGTATTTTAATGTACAAAATCATTTTCCACTCTTCAATTTACCTTAATTAAAAACTTGATTTCAAACCATTTTGTCTTCATAATTTCTAAAGGCATATATTGAAGGAAAAAATGCTTAGTTGAGTTACAGTATTTAGGAAATAATTTGAAAAAGAAAGTGGCTCACCCATGCCAGGAATTTACTGTAATTTCTTGTTTTATGCAACACTGGACTTCACTTCCAAGTTCTAACTTAGTTATATGACCTTGCCTACTTTAATTTGTTTATCAACAAAAAAAAATTCAATTTTATATCTTACAGAACCTACTACCTGTCAGTCCTAAATTATCTGAAAAAGTTCTTAAGGGCCTACCTCAGGTGAATCCCAAGTAAGTCTTTTCTCTATATCACTGGGTAAAAGGTTTCTATATCTGCCCATTAATTCGTCTAATAATCTTGCAGCTTCACTTGTTGCCATTTTAATATTCACAAAAATTTAATATTATTCACTACAATATATAAAAAATATTAAAGAATTAAAAAAATTGATAAAGTTCTTCCAATGTTAAGCTCTACGACTACTATGGATGCCGTAAGAGTACCGATATATATCGATATTGATATTTTTATGATAGTATCATATTTTTAAAGTCGATAAATCGATATATCGATATTTTACATTCAGTATCGAATCATCGATATTTTTATTAGTTCAAGAAAATTGAAATAGTTTTCTGCTCCATCATAAAATGAGATTTCAGCAAAAGTTTTATATTTTTCCTGTAAGTAGTCATACGATTTGAGTGTCGGTCTTGCATGCACAAGGCCCAGGGAAAGAATACCCGAGGAGAAGGTGTACTGATAACGTAGGGGGGTATTTGTTTTGGTATTACAATAGCAGGTGATCTAGGGAATTGGCCTCTCTCATTCCTCCGCCATTACGTAGCCCTCGTTGCACAAGGGGTGCCCTGCTTTCGCACGAATTTTGTGTGGATGTAGGAAACCCCAGGCTTTCCCGTTCTGATGCCTCCTTCTTTCCAGCCACCTCTGTTCTGTGGAACTCTCAACCATCATCTATTTTCCTCCTGTATTTAATCTTCCACTCTGGAAGGCTTCCGTCTGTGCCCACCTGAGGGATGTGCGTTAGGTATGTTTTTGAGAGTTTTTTCCTTTGTGTGTGCCCCCTCCTTGAAAAGGGGCTCTATCTGTGAGAGGTGGCGTTCTGTAAAAAAAAAAAAATAATAATAATAAAAAAAATTAAAAAAAATAAAAAAAATAAAAAAATTTAAAAAAATAATAATAATAATAAAAAAAATAATAATAATAATAATAATAATAATAATAATAATAATAATAATAATAATAATAATAATAATAATAATAATAAAAGAAAAAGAAGAAATATTGAGCTTGCCATCTTTCTGTGTTAAGTGTGTTGGATCTCGAAATGGTTCGAGTGTAATGGGATCTAATATATAGGTTCATATGGATGAAAATTAATAATAATAATAATAAATGCTGCTAGAGCTATGAAGTTTCGACCAGGGCTTGTATATGTTCCATTCTTCAATATTTATTCATGTTTGAGTCAGTGGCGGCTTTTGGGGGGAGGCAGAGGAGGCAGTGCCTCCGTTAGTATTTAATAAAAATATTACATTTTAATTCAGAAATTTGGTTAAGCAACTCAGATTTAAAATTTAAGATGTTTTCATGCAAGGCGTAAAATCTAAATTTATTTCTATATATATATATATATATATATATATATATATATATATATATATATATATATATATATATATATATATATATATATATATATATATATATATATATATATATTTAAACGGTTTATGCATGTCACAGTTACCATAGAAACATATTGGAAGCCTCCTCGTTACCATGGTAACTGTGCTATTTATTTAAAATAAACGTTATGTATATTTATTGAAGAACGGAGGCAATTATTTTTTTCATACCATTTTATTTTTATCCAAACTTTTTAATTTTAATGGTAATTTCATTTTACTTTTTTTTCATATGTTCTGTAAGGTGAAGTCTTGTCTTTCGAATGAAGTATTTTATTTGGCTTAAAATTGAAAAGCCTAAAAAAAAAATACTTTATAAATTACGGAGAAAATTATTTTCCAACATTAAAATTTGCCTCACAATTTAGGATGATACTGCGCATGCGTAAGCAACATTTGCCAGAAATCTTTCCTTTTTAATTAGTCTGAAATAAATTTTAGTGGAGGGAAGTGTCGTTAATCTGTTCTCCATACTAGTTTTCAACGTTGATTCTTATAGAGTTTGGCCACATATTATTATTATTATTATTATTATTATTATTATTATTATATATATATATATATATATATATATATATATATATATATATATATATATATATATATATATATATATATATATATATATATATATATATATATATATATATATATATATATATATATATATATATATATATATATTGACTATTGTTGTGCCTCCTCACCTTCAGAAGCCACGAGCCGCCACTGGTTTGAGTGTCTTTTTATTTAGCTATGTGTAACTTTTACCAGTATATATTTAAATATCTTCACAGGCAGCTTCGCTTTCTGATCCTGCAAAGAAAATGAGTAAGGGGATATATGTTTTTGTGCTTGAGAGTGATGTATATATAAATGTAGAAATAGTTATGACGAGTGCTGGTGAAGACTCGGTCATTATCATGAGATCGGAGAAATATGCAGGGAAAACAGGATAAAGGGGATTTAGCATATGCAGAATATGTAGTTTACTATCTTTCGGTGCTATATTGATATGAATCGGGTGTAATGAGCTTTAATATTTAGATCCATATGGATGAAAATTGATGATAATAATAATAATAATAATAATAATAATAATAATAATAATAATAATAATAATAATAATAATAATAATAATAATAATAATAATAATAATGAATAATAATAATAATAATAATAATAATAATAATAATAATAATAATAATAATAATAATAATAATAATGATAATAATAATAATATAATAATAATTATAATAATAATAATAATAATTTCTTAAGAATAGGAATGATGCAAGGGCTATGAAGTTTCGACCAGGGCTTGTGCATGTTCCATTCATCAATGTCAAGAAAAAGGTAAAAAGGTGCTGCGATATTTACCTGGAAATTTAAAAGGGAAGTCGAATAAGTGGACTATATATGCAAATAGCAGTTTGGATTATGGTGATTATGGTGTGAACATTGGTTTTATTATGTTCCAATCAACAATGTCAATAAAAGGCCAAAAGATCCGGTTCTAATTACCTGGAAAGTGGTTTTTATTAGGATGGAATTATATTTCCATCAATCATTGTCAAGAAAAAGGTAAAAAGGTTTGCAAATATTTACCTGGCCTATGAAAAAAAGGCAGGGCTTAGCATTGTGAAATGTTTTATGATAATGCTTGGCTGAATATCAATAGTTTATGCTCTGGTTGCTTGAAGCTCGGATATATTCGATTGGTCTCAGAGGAATATTGGTGAAAGTATATTAAAAATATTTATATTATATTGTGAAATTATATATATATATATATATATATATATATATATATATATATATATATATATATATATATATATATATATATATATATATATATATATATATTATATATAAGAATCCATAGGAGGGTGCTTGGAACCCATACTGGGGCTACATGGCATTTTGCGGGGGCTCCTGGGTTACAGGAGCAACCAACCAAGGTCAAGCAACGCCAACATGGGCACAACAACTGTTGCGACAAATTTTAGCGAATAAGACAGAGAAAATTTTTCCGCACGCCAGGATTCGAAACCACTGACAACATCATCCTATGGATTCTAATAAATACCGAGTTGCTACAGTGATTCGAAGCATAAGAGCTTGAAAACTGTTCTACTATGCCTTCTTTTTTGGGAAGGCGACGTAGCTCAGTGGTAGAGCCTTATGTTCACTGTTTAACGGCGACACTGTTGTCAGTGGTTTCGAATCCTGGCGTGCGGGAAAATTATATATATATATATATATATATATATATATATATATATATATATATATATATATATATATATATATATATATATATATATATATATATATATATATATATATATATATATATATATATATATATATATATATATATATATATATATATATATATATATATATATATATATATATATATATATATATATATATATATATATATATATATATATATATATATATATATATATATATATATATATTACAATTTATGTTCTTAATTTGTTTGTTTTTTAAAAGAAATTTGGTGTTCCATTTATCCATTATGTTCATATTACTTATTAAGAATTGTTGGGAATTTCTGTGGCGCTGAAACCCCTGAAAACGCTTAAAGCAGATATGTTACTGCTCTGCCAAGAATAAACTTAATTCTATTACATTAACCTACAAATAATAAAAAGAAATTAATAAACTCACCATTTATAATATTCTGCAAATTGTTAAAAAAAAGGGGTGGGGGATTTATTTTGTTTCCAAGAATTAATAACTTGGATATTAAGCTTGTTTGTATAAGCGCATAAATAAATTTTAAAGTAGTAAATTAGGTAAATTTTAGCCTAGTAGGAACTCTGCTCAAAAACTCAGGCCCATTTAAACAGTAAGTCAAGTCAAACATTCAATTCAAGTTAAAGGTAATACACTAACTCAACCGTAGAATAATCAAAAGGTCAACTTTTATTCAAATAGTAAAACAAAATTTATCAGAGTTGAGTAGGTCACGTTGGGCCCTAACTTCTCTCACAAAGCTCTATAAAGATTCCTACCCTAAGGGTTAAAGTTTATATAACTACCATATGGCTATTAGTAATTTGTTAAACAGTAAATGGGGAAATACTCATCTTTTCGCCGACTTCTTCAGGCTCAGATGAGTATATTTTAGTTAAAATGCAAGCATAACTGTCAAAGTGACTTACACAGACAACGGTAAAAATGCAAGTGTTTAAAAGTTTTCAAGAGAATTCACACGAACAAACAAGTAAAATGTCGCAGTTCTATAAAAGATTTCTTAATTTAAGGGCGTATTTTGATACTTTAAAAAATCATTTTATCTATTAATTAAATATAAAATATTTAATTAAATCTAAAATATAAGGATTTTCTAATAGAATATAAAATTCATAGTTTCATATGAATGGAATGCTAATTTAGAATTTTTATGTAATATTTAGTGAAATTTGTTTAAAACATTTAATAAAAAACTTTTTCTTCTAAAAAATTTCTTTATTTATTTTCAAAGTTAAACGAAATTAGCATTTTCTAAAAAATAAAATAAAATAAAAAAAATATTCGTCTAAATAAATTTGTATTTCTGAAAACGATCAACAATGAGTATAAATGTATTCATGTTTATGTGTCTTTTTATTTAGCTTAGTGTAAGGTTTACCTTCTTGTGTTTAAATGTCTTCATCGGCAGCTACGATGCCTAATTCTGCAAAGTAAATGAGTATGGGGATGTATGTTTTTGTTTTTTTTGTGCTTGTGAGAGAGAAAGTTGGGGCTAAGGCTGTTGTATTAACGAATGTATATCTAACATGTACTTTTTATGAGTTTTGTTGGCATATTATATGTCATAATGGCGGAAATATAAATATAAATGTTACATAGGGCAGGACATATAGACAAACAGCTATTCTTACCTAGGCCTTTATTTACATGCATAACACATAGTACAGTTCCTGCTACAATACATGAGAAACTTAAGTATTGGGATTCAAAATTGTTGACAGATGGTAAGTTGTACAGAGAAATTGTTAATTTGTATGGTGATAATCAAGATATTAATTCTCCATAGGTCTAAATATATAGATATTAGGTATCATTTTATTAGGAATGAAATTCAAAATGGTATTGTACATTTAAAGTATGTAAAGTCTGAAGACAATGTATCTGATATATTGACTAAACCTGTATCAAAATGTAGGTTATTAAAATTTGAAAACATTAGAGGTATACTTTAGATTAAGAGGGGGTGTTAGAGTTAACCTAAAGTATATGTACTTTTGATACTGTATGAAAATACTCTTTTGTTATGATTCAGTAAAGACTATGTTCTATGTGATAAACATTTGCATACTCACTCTGTTGATTTCTATCTCGTATATTGTACCACGACTTGTACTGTGTTATACATGTAAATAAAGGTCAAGGAAATAAAAGCTGTTTGTCTCTATGTCCTACCCAAGGTAACATTTATATTTATATTTCCGCTATTATGACAAATAATATAACAACAAGAAGAAATTACAATTTTAGGCAATAATGAGTTGGAGGGGGTTAAGAGGGGGTTGAAGGAGTAAGAACAGCTCCGGAATCGTCTATTGTTGAATTAGAGACAAAAGTTTGAGCGAAGAATTCAGCTTTAGAGGAAGGCAAAACAGCAGTTGAACCGTTAGAAGATACTAGAGGAGGGAAAGAGAAAGAAGCAAATTTAGAGTTGACATTTTTTGCAAAATGCCAGAGAGAACGTGAAGAAGAAGAACCAGAAAGATAATTGCATTTTTTTGCGGAGAAAAGAGTTTTTAGTGTTACGAAGGATAGATTTTGCACGATTCCGGGATGAAATATAAGTTGCTTGAGTTTCTGGAGTTTGAATACAACGGTAATCCCTGAAGGTAGCATCCCTTTCGACGGATAACACGAGAACAAACAGAGTTAAACCAATGTTTGTTAGGTTTAGTAAAAGGGAAATAATATGGAATATGCACCTCCATTCCAGGGAGAATCGCTACGTTTATGCGCTCTGCACACTCCTAGGGACCCCTACCACCGAAACAGTTATCGTTCTATGGAAAATCGTAAAAGTACGACCGTTAGTCAGACCAGTTACTGGCATTGAAATGATAGAATCGTTTCCTTGCCGAAGGTGAAGAACGTTTTTGTGGAAGACTTGAAGAGACAGGACAAGATACAGAGATAAGAAAATGAAAGGATGAACCCAGAGGAGGAAATAGTTTAACAGTGTAAGGAGAAGGATAAGAAGTTAGGAAAAGATCAAGTATGTTGGGTTCATCACCAAGGCTCTCACGGATGCGAGTAGGGAGTTGCATCAACTGCTCAAGGTTGTTCTGGATAGAAAATATATAGGTGAGTTCACCAGCTGGATCATGAGAACTAGATGAAAGGCATTGGCAGTGGTGAACATTGAAATCACCTTAAATGATAATTTCGGAGAAAGGAGAAGAAGAAAGAATGTGCTCTATTTTTGGAGTTAAGATAGTCGAAGAATTTTGGATAGTCTGTAGAGTTAGGAGAGTAGAGAAAACAAATTAATTTAGTTGTAGAGTTGCAAGAAAGTTTAAGCCACATAGTAGAGAATTCAGAAGACTCCAAATTTATTTTAATAATAATAATAAATAGCAGATGAGGGTTAACACTTCTACACCCCCTATAGAGGTTAATATGAATGTGTGTGTGTACCGTGAATGAAGATGAGTTTTTAAGCGGCTAAACACCCTATGCTCATCTAAGGAGTCAAATATGTATGTTTGTACATATGTTAAATTAGGTTTGTTTATTTCTTAGAAATAATAATAATAATAATAATAATAATAATAATAATAATAATAATAATAATAATAATAATAATAATAATAATAATAATAATAATAATAATAATAACAACTAAGGAAGAGCTGAAGAGCGTCAACCCACATATACTCCGCTATGTGTAGCTAATATGATTGTGTATGTATGTGTGTGTGTGTCGTGAATGGAGCTAAGTCTTTAATTATTTATTTATTTATTTATTTTTTGATTTTTTTTATTATTTATTTATTTATTATTTATTTATTATTTTCTTTTTATTTTAATAAAAAAAAATTTCCCACGCTAAACAATAAAAAGATCTGTGTTCGGTCGAAAAAGGTCAAAGGGTTATTTTGACCAGCACTATATATATATATATATATATATATATATATATATATATATATATATATATATATATATATATATATATATATATATATATATATATATATATATATATATATATATATATATATATATATATATATATATATATATATATATATATATATATATATATATATATATATATATATATATATATATATATATATATATATATATATATTATATATATATATATATATATATATATATATATATATATATATATATATATATATATATATATATATATATATATATATATATATATATATATATATATATATATATATATATATATATATGAATAAAATACTGGTGTCACATTTTCTGTATCGTTAACATATTTTGAGTAATTGAACTTTGAAAATGATGAGGGAAAATAGTAAACTTAATTAATTCCATTAAATTGAAATTATTATTAGTGTGAAAGTTAAAGAGAGATGCGTGCTTTAGTATTTTAATATAATTTAGAATCCATATTGTAATATGAATGAGATTCTGGTATCACATTTTCTGAGTCGCTCTCATATGTTAAGTAAGTGAAGTTTGAAAATTGTGTGATATCTGGAAACTTACTGAAATTTATGACTTTGCAATTAAAATGAGCATGAAAGCTAAAATATAATTTGGAATCCTTATGGTAATATGGATGAGATGGTGGTACCATATTTTCTGAGTCGCTTCCATATTTTGAGTAATTGGACTTTGAAAATGATGAGTGAAAATGGAAAACTTACTTAAGTATATTACATTGCAATTAGAAGGTGAAAGATAAAATGGGAAGCGTGCGTTTGTGTGTTTATGTCATTTACAATCCTTATAATAATGTAAATGAGATGCTGGTATAAAATTTCCTGAGTCGATCCCACATTTTGAGTAATTGAACTTTTTAAAAAATGTGCAAAAATAGTAAGCTTATCTAAATGTGATAAATCATTACAATTAAAATGAGTACGAAAGCTAAAATATGAGGCATACGTTGGTGTGTTTATATGATTGGCAATGTTCAGGAAACACAAAAAAGGCGAGAAAAACGTAACATTTGTCACGGAGCATCAAGTAATTACTACACAATATGCATTATTAATTAAATAATTGATTAAAATGATCAACCAGTTACAGCAAGCTGATCTACATTATACTAGAAATGGCTAATACTAGCTATTGCTAATCTAGAAGTTTCTTCACACTTCAAAAATATTCTTAAATTTTCCCTAAATTTCATTGGTTTTTGGAAAATTGCGATAGCGGACCATGAATTTTTGTCAATTCGCAACTTTCTGAAAATTATTGCAATCACAATTCCTCAAAAAAAATTTTTTTTGGCTAGTTCGCTATTGCGTAATTGCGGAGTTGCCGTCTTAAATTGCGGAATGCCCACCTCCGTAAAATACCAAAATTTATACATTAAATCTCAAACTCAAAATCACATCTGGTAATAAAAATAAGATAACTTTAGTCTTAAAAAATAAGCGAAGGTTTATTTAGTTTATGTACTTTTCAAATTTTGACCAATCTCCTTAATTATATAAATAAAAAAATATTTTGTCTCCTTACGTAAAAGGTGTTGAAACTATCTGGCAACCCTGCAGAGACGCAGATCCCAAGCATAGTTACAGACTCCAATCAGACCAGAAGGAGGTCTAAAAGACAAATCTGAAGTTTTTCTGGAATTGGAATTTTTTTTTGATGTGTATAATTTTCCTGAGACAAATATATATATATATATATATATATATATATATATATATATATATATATATATATATATATATATATATATATATATATATATATATATATATATATATATATATATATATATATATATATATATATAAATATAAAGGAGGAGGAATTGCTCAGGAATCGTGTAAGGTTGAATTAAAAGCAAAAGTTTGAGCTAAGTGTTCAGCTTTAGAAGAAGGTAAAGCAGCAGTTGTGCTGTCAGAAGATATTAAAGGAGGGAAGAGGAAGAAGCAAAGTTAGTGTTGACAGTTTTTGCAAAATACCAGAAAGAACGTGAAGAGGAGGAACCAGAAAGATTATTGCATTTTCTACGGAGAAATGAGTTTTTAGTGTTACGAAGAATAGATTTTGCACGATTCCGGGATGAAATATAAGTAGTATGAGTTTCTGGAGTTTGAAGACGATGGTAATCCCTGAAGGCGACATCCCTGCGGCAGATAGCATGAGAACAGAGTTAAACCAAAGTTTGTTAGGTTTAGTAGAAGGGAAAGAAAATGGAATGTTCGCCTCCACACCAGAGAGAATCACCTAGGTAATGCGTTCTGCACACTCCGAGGGACCCCTCTCACGGAAGCAATAATCATTCCATGGGAAATCAAAGAAGTACCACTGCAAGTCCGACCAGTTTGTGACTGAAGTGCCACAAACATTTCCTTTCAATAGAAGGGGGTCTTTCCTGCAGAAGACTTGAAGAGATAGAAGAGGATACAGAGATAAGAAGGTGATGGGAGGAACACAGAGGAGGAAAGAGTTTAACAATATAAGGAGAAAGATTAGAAGTTAGAAAAAGGTCTAGAATGTTGGGTTCCTCTCCAAGGCGATCAGGGATACAAGTAGCGAGCTGCACTAACTGCTCAAGGTCGTTTTGGATAGCAAAATTGAACGCACGTTCACCAGCTGTATCATGAGAACTAGAAGAAAGCCATTGGCAATGTTGAACATTGAAATCACCTAATATGATTTCAGAGAAAGAAGAAGAAGAGAGAATGTGCTCTATTTTGGAGTTTAAATAGTCAAAGAATTTAGGATAGTCAGTAGAATTAGAGGATAAATAAATATAGTTGTAGAATGGCAAGAGAGCCTAAGCCATAAGGTAGAAAATTTGGAAGACTCCAAATTAGAGACACATGAACAAACGACATCATTGAAAATTGAGGATAGAGACAGTAGGAGGAAACAAAATAGGGTTTGCTATCAGAACACTCAAACACCTGAGTTTCGGTCAAGAATAATAGGTGAGGTCTAGAAGAAGAGGTAATGTTCAACAAAATGGAAATTGGAGTGCAGACTGCGAATGTTGCAGAAATTAATGAAAAAAATAGACCGTGCATCAGGACAAGCCGGCAGCTTTGTCTTGGTGGCACCAAACCCATCACCGGAGGCCATCAACTCCCAAGTGATAATGGGGAGGGGGTGAATGAGGGGCTATTTTTGGAATCTGTCCCCGGGGCTTCTCCGAGGCTTCCGAAGTTTATGCCATTATTGATTTTTTTTTTTAAAATAAGTGTGTTAGTATTAATGTTTTATGAGTGTAAAGGAGAGCCTACTCTTGTATAGAAGAAAGTGAGAGTGAAATTAATTTATATATATATATATATATATATATATATATATATATATATATATATATATATATATATATATATATATATATATATATATATGGTAAAGGTGGAGATTGTTTCTGGGGTTCCATTGTTAAAAAATATCGAAAATCGAAAATATCGGAGAAGCCTATCGTAAACAAGAGAGTTGCCAGAGGTACTATTACTAGACATACACACAATTATTATTACTTACTTTTCTAGCATAACCTAATTCGACTTATCATAACCTGAACTACCGAAATTGCCGTAAAAAGAGGCCTAACCTACACAAGAATTTGCCGTAAAAGAGACCTAACGTACACAAGAACGTTTGCACGACATAGTAGCCTAGGGCTAATTATAGGTATAAAAATATTGATTAAAATAAAATATCGAAACAGAAACGATCTCCACCTAAGCCTATATATATATATATATATATATATATATATATATATATATATATATATATATATATATATATATATATATATATATATATATATATATATATATATATACCAGTATATATATGGACTGACCAGGGCTGGGGCCAGGGCCCTGGCTGGGATTGCTTAAAATTTGTAATGAGGTCAAAAGCACTGAAATTTTAGGTTAAGAAAATTATATTTAATTATAATTAAGGAGTAGAATAGTCAACATTCGCTTAAATTAATGATTATATGCAATTTTCAAGAAAAAATTCAGAAAATTACAGATTTTGTATGTTTGAAAAAACTACAAAAAAATTTTTTTTTTTTTTTTTTACAATAGTTATTTAACAGGTTTACTTAGGTAAAACCCTAAGTTAAAGTTTGAAAAAATATAAGATATAAAATTATCAATATAACCTGTATTTATATGCATCATTATTTTATTGCTGTGTATCAAATTTGTATCATTTAGCTACATTATTTCAAAATTATTTTGTTTATACTTTGTCACTATGGCTAAAACATCAGCTTCAGCAGTATGGGAGTACTTTCAATGTTTCAGGATAGGGTTGAAATAACTAAATGTAACATCTGTTTCCAGGAAATTAGATGAGGATCTCCTGGTACTATAAGTAAAAATTTTCTAACCAAATCTTTATGGGGGTATCTAAAATCAAAACACAAAGATGAACATTCACTAGTAGAAGAGGAGTGGTCAAAAGAAACAGAAAAGGAAAAAAAAAATACTGAAAAAACTTAAAAAATATTAATTTTCTTAAGTTTTGTTTGATTTAATTCACCATTAAAAAAGTATAATTACAATTTTAACCATGTCAGGTAAAGCTCGTTGGTCCATAGTAAGCAGTTGATACTGACTCCTTCCATAACATGGAAAAACGTACAGGCAAGCCTTGATGCTATTGGTGATCATCTCTAATACTTGTGATGTCAGCATGATTCTCAGACACCAAGGTTTGTTTGTAGCAAATTTTACCTTCTCTGTAGGCCCCAGATATGCCATAATATAATTAAATACTAGTCATATAAATATCTTCAATGAGTTCATAATCTTTTGGATGATGAAATTTCTGTTTTTTTAGGCAGGATGGCCACATATCTAACATCAGAATGTATGAAATTGAGTCTTTCTTTGAAGATTGAGTCATTTCTAAGAGACTTTGGTTACCAAGGTTGCTTGACAATACCCAGCGGGATTTCTGCCTATGGGGCATTTTGAAAGGGAAAAAGTATTGCAAAAAGTCATGCATTCTCATTTAAGTTAAAGATTGCATTTAGAAGGTAGTTGATGCTTTGACTCCTAATATGTTGGTGGCAACCTTCTGTAATATAGGAAGGTGTGTTCAGGCATGCTATGACACCAATAGAGATCACTTAAATATCAATTATTATGATGTCATTAGGATTCACATTTTATTAACTCATAACTACTACTTTCATACTTATTAGCTCATGTCTGGGACTGTTAGTGAGTGGGACATCCTGTATATATATTTAGCATATGGCTTGTGAGATAGAATCCCTTTTGATAGACCTAAAGTTTCATATTTATATAGTATTTTTGAGCAATGTGACTTCAAAATAAATACTGTATATATTACTGATAACACTAAACCCTAAATTTTATGGTCATTGATTATTTTTCTTTCTTGTTTCAACTTTCATGAATTCAGTAAAAAAAAAAAAAAAAAATTGTTTTTGGTAAATTCTAAGGAAATATCAGTATTGGGTGGTTTAAAATTATTGGTATCAGTATTGGTTAAAATTTTAGTATCACTCCATCACTAGTAGCAAGTTTCACATGATAAAAATTATTAATTATACAATATATAAATTTAGTACATTTAAGTATACTAAATAATCAGATTTTTCTTATCTCATAGTCACAAAGGCAATGGTGGATGAAAACCTATATGTTGTATAATAAGTGTGTATATGATTATCCTGATTTTTTTTTCTTAATACTATAAAGATGAAGTAAATTAAAACTGTTAGGTATTTTTTTTTTATTTTTTTTTTATATTAACCCTGATGACATTGTACTTACATTAATTAAAATTTTGAGAAATATATAATCACTGTGATTATACGTTTGTCTGTTAAAGTTTTAATTAAATTGAGAATTTGAATATGTGTAGATTATAACTGAGAGATGAGCATCTTTTCTTTTCAAATGTTTGACCAATATGTTTCTGAAAACCTGAATCTTTCCAATCTATGGAAGCATTTAAAAATGTTAAATGGTGGGATAGCAAACATTCAGAGGTGAATTTTTGAGTTTTTTTGTGGCAAAGCATTGTTGTACTGCAAGCTCAGGGTCAGCCTAGATCAACCTTCTAATCATTTTGTCTTTTATGAATTAAACTAACAGCTGAAGAGATGCTGAAACTCATCAAAGAATACTGTACAAAGCATTATGAAATGAATTATAATTTGGCTACTTATTAGGAATTTTATTGGCTACTTATTAGGAATTTTATTGCTCTATTTAAAAGGAATATATGTTTTCATAATATTAATTTTAAATTTCCTTGATATAAAACTTTATAGTAATTAGGTTTTAGTACATTTAACAATCTGATCTTTCTTACCTCAGTAGCCTCATTTGCAAAATCATTATGGGTAAATATAGGAACTTACATAAGTATTACAGAGCATATTTATATTAAATTCAATTGTTAAAATGAATTTTCCCCCCTCCAAAAATACAAAAATATAAGAAAAGCAAAAAATAACTGATGGGTTTTATTTTTAAGTATTTTTTTTTTTTATTGCATTGTTTTTTTTATTTCTAACCCTGATTAGTGCTCACTGCAAACTAGTCAGATGATCAAACCTTCAACTAATCACTAATTAAATCATCTGGATTCTCTTACAATATTATGTTTTTGTTAAATTTTAATTGTAGTCATTTTAATACCATTAATAGAATCAAAGTATAATGATAATCTACTACAACTTTACTTGCATTATAACTATTTGATATATTTATTGTTAAAGCTTGAAATTTTATTTTCAGGTCATAAAATTTTATAGGATAAACAGGAGATAAAATTTGTGTTTACGAATTTTATATGATTAAGAAAAATTTTATTCTAGAATATTTTTACTTCATTATTATAATGTATCTGATGAGGTAAAAAAATACAGTTTTTGCCTCATTTAAATATACCTAAATACATTTATGATTCAACTTTATTTTACTTGATTTCTAATACAGTTTAGAATAAACTAACATGGAAAATGAAGAAACATCAAATGAGGTAAATTGTCCTAAAGAAAATACTGAAGAGCAGGAAAATGCTCTCAAAAATGGAAGTGATACTTGTGATGATTCGAAAAAATATTCAAATGCAGCAGTTCCAAACACAGAAACAATGGAAGAAGAGGAAGAAGAAAAGTCAACAGATGGTGAATCTGAAAGTGAAAATGAACAAGATGACAATGAAAGTGGAGAAGAACCTGAAAGTGAAGTAGATCATGAAAGTGGTATAGAACAAGATAGTGGTGAAAGTGAAGATCATGAAAGTGGAGAGGATGACAATGAAGGACAGACTGAGAATGATGATGATGATCGTGTTAGTGGTGAAGAACAAGAAAATGAAGATGATGATGATATGAGCAGTAAAGACTCTGACTCATCTGCTCCAAATTCTCCCCAAGACCATCTTATGGATTCTGTTGAGAAAAATACAGAAGATGAATATTGCACTCAAAATCCCAGCATACTAGAACCTACCTGTGAATTGGCAGAATCTGAAGATTTTGATCATGGTTACAAGGTAAAATAATACATTAGTTTTTGTTTTTAACAAGAACTTATTTAATGGTTAGCATTATTAAAGAGGAAATATGCATCAAAGTGATACTTGTTTTTATTTATTCATAAAATTGTGAATTAAGCATTTTAATTTTAGCATACTAAAAACCTCTTATTTCATTTTAAATAATTTATTTCAGTCTAGA
>SEYY01018858.1:12500-47500 GCA_009176605.1 Armadillidium nasatum | reverse complement strand
GTCCCCAGACATAACCTCATACAAAAAATTTTACCCTCACCCATACCCAACAATTACAGAAAATGGATATCCAACTGCCTATCTGATCTCACAGACCAAGTCTCTAACAGAAACCATCTTTCAAAAACAGTAAAACTAATAAAAGTCCCACAGGGAGCCATCCTATCCCCTCCACTATTCGATCTGTGCGCAACAGACCTACCCATTCCACAAACTACAGAAATAAAACTTACAACACATGCTGATGACATATCCATTATGATACAAAATCCTTCCATACCCACAGCTACCACTCTCATTCTTCCTCACTCATTGAATGTGCATTATGTATCCAACAACTGGAATCATGGCTAAAATCTAACAGAATGACAGCCTCCCCTGAGAAATCCTCAATCACCCTAATTACCATCGATAGACATCAATCCTCCATCCACCTCTATGTAAAACTAAATAATGCTCTTATTCTACTAAACAAATCACCAAAGATCCTAGGCCTCACACTTGACACACACTTTACCTTCTCAAAACACATTCAAAACATAACCAACACCACAAACAGGAAACAAAATATCATGCAAACTCTATCACAAAACAACTTCAGTAACGAACTAACCACTCTCACCATAGCATACAAACAGTTCATCAGACCAACATTTTTAATTGCGTATCCCCAGCCTGGTATCTAGCCTCACCTTCAAACACAGAGAAACTACAAAAAAATCAAAATACTGCTCCCAGTTATCACTGGCTGCAACAAAACCACCCCAATTCAACACTTACATGAAGAAACAAAAATCCTCCCGATCCATGTTCACCTAGACATGATATGTACCCAATTCTACTCCAACACTCTAGTCCCTTGTCACTATAACCTACAAGATTACACAAGACATTGCCTAAAATCACCCCCATCATCCCCCATTCAATACTACAGTAACATATTCAGAGCCATTCCACCTCTTGCAAACAACATATAACTAAGCAAACACATACACACTTTCATAACATAAAATTATCTCAACATCCGCCAACCACATCTATTTAACGCACAAAGCCCCTACCTAACAAATGCACAAATCACCTTACCATGCAAAATCCAAATTACCCTTTCCAGATTTAGGTCAGGCCACCACCCTAACCTTCAAGCATGCAAACATAGATTCAATATACAAAACACACTATCCCAATATCCCAGAAATATATACAAGAACCTGAGACAACAGAGCACTTCCTTCCAAGATACCCCTCCCTTACAGATTACAGAGCCCTCCATCATTTCTTCTCTCTGAGACCTTTGGAAACGGCTGACGGCCGTCGTTGATTTTGGTCGGAGGGTGGATGATCCAGCCCAAAAATTTTGCTTGGATTTTGGGCTGGATATCTTGACACTCAATACAGTATTCTTTCTTATCTGTTTTCCAAACTTTCCAGATTATCTGTATGCAAGCTCATTTAATGATTTAACTTTTCATTACAAATACTATCAGAAATACTTATTCTATTAACTTACAAATATAATTACAAAGTATCTTAGATTTAAGGAACTTAATGTCAAATCTTCCAAATTTTGCAAGAAAATACTTGTTTCTCCCTCCATCTACTAATCTACTTTCTTCATTGAGGTGATGTTCAGCCAAGCTGTCAACATCTACAACTCAGAAGGAAAAAAACTTTCTCTTGAAAAGTTGTTGTCCTTCAATTTTGCATCATTATTTGTAAATCTTGAAATTTGAGTATTAATTTGGCTAAAACCATTAATTAATCATCCTCCAAAATTTAAAAAAGGAAGAAATTATGGTAACAGTGAGTTATGATTAAAAATTTTTTGCTTTATAAAACGATAAAAATAGGAATATTTATCAATCTCTTTAAGCTATTTTCAAAAATTTTCAAAATTTAAATTATGCTAATTTTTTAAAAAATATTCATATAATTATGAAAATTTTGGAATAGATAAAATCTTCTGTTTAGAACATTTTCCACACTACTTAACATCTGACACCTGGTTCCTATTTGCATGGCCAATTTTGACTGGCTTTATCATGAAAAAGCAAATAGCATTGGATGTGCATTATGTTGTAGTTTTAGATTTACAAATATCCAATGCAATATCCAAAAATGTTTAAAAATTATCTCAAGGTGTAGATTTTATTCCCCATATTTGCTAGATGGTTTAATACATCGTTGAAATTGAATATTTCCTTATTTTTCTACTTTACATTTGATTTCTCAGAATCTTTGAGAGTATATTGAATTGAAAGACTCTCACAACCTTTGTTTGGTACATTTTCTGTATACTTACCCAGTGTATCATACTATTCAAATGTGAATAGCCAGCACATCAGTAATCATAACTACTTTCCATCCTCTGCATGATAAAAAAAATTCTACACAAAGGTATCTTTTTATTTTGAATATTGTTTAGAGGAGACACAAGTATAAAACCTTTAAATATTTCATATCTAAATGCTGTAGAGTTTATTTTTTCGAGATATAGCCACTATAACATTAGTTACAGTGACTATTTCTAAATAAATTGGAATTAGATGTCAGAACATTTATGTTTACAGAAAAATGCCCAGTTATATCTACATCAAATATTTGTAAAACTCGAGTGAAAAGTAAAATAAATATTGTGAATTGTATCACATGATTAAAGTAAAAATATCTTGTATAAATGTACAAACCGTATTACTACAAGCATTTATCAAGAATGTCAGGCTGCATAAATTCAGTTTCAAATGTATTTTAAGTAAAATCTGTTGGATTTGTTACAAGTAAGTATAAAGTAAAAATAATGAAAAATTTCCAATTTATTATATATCCATTTTATATGTACATTATTTGATACGTTTCCAAAACTTCCTGCTGAAGCTATTTAAAAATTTCCAGGTCTGCTTCTAGGCCATCTACATGGTAAAAGCTGTAAAATGAAGCTTCCTTTTTCTTTAATTCATCGATTGTCATGAGTAACATGTGAAAAGGATGTAAATATGTCAATGCAAAGGCAGGTGTATTTTCAGTAGAAAACCGTAATTCAAAGAAGAGGTTATATAGAATCCAGATACAGATTATTAAGGATCTTTTCCAGAACTACGTGGGATTTATTCTGGATGGTTGCTTCGGTGCTGCTGCCTACCAATAATCCGTGGTATATTCAGTCCAGTCCTAGTTGCTCGGCGATTTGATTAGTTCTTTTAACACTTCACCGGTGATTTTGTTTACATCTTTACGATGGTGCTTAACCATTCCACAATGCGTTGAATGTGCTGCGAGATTTTGACGATATCCAAGGTCTTGGATTGGAGATCATTCACAACTGGCTCTAACACCGCAGAGTCCCACAGCCATGATGAATAACGACTTACATGCCCCTGAATGTACCTGAAAGGTTCTCTTTCCTGTGGCGGCATTTCCTTTAATGAAAAGTGTTTCTAACGCTTGTATTATTCGTACAAAGTTCTCCTTAAATACTCTGATACACTAATGCTTTTCAGACCATCTGATCTGGCATAGGCTTGGGATGTTTGGCATTAATTTTCTTCTAAAGACCGACTCGCGGAAAACGTTATAATGTCCTTTATAGTTACGACAGTATTGTAGATTTAAGGTATTGTGTTCAAATCATTTACTACTAGATTTAATTTGTGTGAAGAGCATAATCCTTTTTTTATTCTTTTCCCCAAATATTGCTTGGACCCCACATGCTTTGCCAAACGTAACCCAAGCCCGCGCATTTCTCGGTATCCTGTTCTTCACTCGTGACAAAATCGTCAATGGTTTTCGCAATGGCTTTTTGCGTCAAGCGCTTCCAGTTCTACAAAGCCAATAAATTCCTCTTTGTCGAGACACTGCAACCCTATTTATAACTGTTCCTTACCAGAAATATCAGCAGTTTCATCTGCTAGTAAGCTTTATGCGCACGCTTTCTTGACCTTATTAACGATGCTTTCCTTTATACTAGTACAACACAAAGAAATGATCTCATTCTGAATCTGAATTGATTAGTATATGGCATTTTTCTTCCCATGTTAAAAAGGGATTTTTGATGACTGGCCTCCCGCATCTATTCGTAAACGGCACAAATCTTTCAGCATTCCCTCGTCATGATGCTCACCCCAAAGCGATAAATCGTGCGCACCAGAAAATGTCACGTGAAATTATTGAAGATAATACCTTTTTATTTTTTTCTATGGTTTTCTTATAAAACTGATTAATCCTTCAACAACAGTTCTATGCCACTCGGTGTTCGTATGTCCCTTACATATCTCATGAACATCTTTTAATTTAGTGAAAGGTCTTATTATTAAAGAGCCCAGAATTCCTCTGACCAAACTTTTCTTTGGTGGAAATAAAATACAAAACTTACAAAATGCTCCCTTTAGGCGCTTGGAGTATGCCAGCCAAGAGAATATGTCTCCAACCATTGATGATTGAATTTCCTCTTTAATAGGGTAGCATCTTCCAAAAAATTATAGGTCTTCTGTTGAATCCAACAATCTTTCAGTAACTGTTTCTTTTTCTCAGTCGAAATAATAGAGGACTGCCCAACGTATCTACTAATGTCATTTTCATGACTGTCATCCACTGAAACGCCAGCCCCGAAAACAGGCCGCATATCTTGACTCGTCGAGGAGTTGGGTTTGGGTCCTTCATCATACGAAATATGAGTCAGTATTAGGGATGGAGCGATACCAAAATTTTTACCGATACCGATACCTAAAAATTCCCCGAAGCCGATACCCGATACCTGAAAATATGCCGATACTTACCGATACCACTACCGATACCGATACTTTACTCCTATACAAATTTTTTGCCGATACCGATACCGATACTGAAAAGGTCGATACCGATACCGGGTATCGGAAAATATGCCGATACTTGCCGATACCGATACCGATACTTCACTCCATCCCTAGTCAGTATTATTATTAAAATTCGACCTAATAGAAGCAAGCCAAGTCAAATCTAGGTACACCAAGTAAGGTATTTATTTCGTTATTTATAACAAGCCAAGTAGGGTCAGGTTTACAACAAGGAAAATGCTTTATAAACCCTCACTAAGAGTAATAGCTTCTAGAGTGGGGGGGTCAGCTGCCTCCCCTAACGACGCCCATATATATATATATATATATATATATATATATATATATATATATATATATATATATATATATATATATATATATATATATATATATATATATATATATATATATATATATATATATTATTTTTTAAAAAAAGTTTATCCATGTGTTTACATATCTAAAAAAAGAAGAGAATTTAAAATTTTTAACAAATTCCATAAAAAATGCGTATTTTTTCTTATAAATTATCAATAATTAACTAGCACCCACAAATTAATCTCATTGCTTATTATTATTATTATTATTATTATTATTATTATTATTATTATTATTATTATTATTATTATTATTATTATCGTTTCAATTTTTCAAATCTTTCAAAAAGGTGTTCTCAGTCCCACTATAAAAGGAAAGTAAGATGCAGAACTTTTTTTTTTTTTTTTTTTTTAAATAGATTTATAAATGTTGTCTTTCGGTAGTTCATAATAATGTTAAATTCTTAGGGTAGGAGCCCTTCCATGTCACAGTTACATTTCTTTTTAACATTTCATTTTTTGCCTATAATATATATATATATATATATATATATATATATATATATAATATATATATATTATATATATATATATATATATATATATATAATATATATATTATATATATATATATATATATATATATATATATTATATATATATATATATTTCATTTTTTTACAGCAGCGTTTAGACGTCAGAGACCTTATACAAATGAAGCTGTTAAAGAAGCTGTTAAAATGGTTCATTCGAAAAAGATGTCAATATTGGAAGCTTCGCGTAAATTTGATATCCCCCGTACATCTTTACATAACTTTGTTCGTCTTTATAAACGAGGAAGAAGAATTGGAGTTAGAACCATTTCGCCTGGTCTCACAAAACAAGAAGAAGATGAAATGGTTTCTTTAGTTATAAAATTATCACGCTGTGGTAAGAGATATTCTCATAATGAATTACGTTATTTAATACAATACTACTTGGTTAATAATGATCGACCTGTGTTTAAGAGTGGAACACTTCCCACAATGGGTTGGATTGCTGGTTTGGTCGAACGTCAGCCAGATCTAATTAAAGCTAAAAGCAAGAAAAACACGAAAGTTGCTGTCGAAGATGTGGAGGAGTGGCAAAAACAAATCGAGGATTACCTTATTAATGATTGGGATCTTGATATTGCAGATATTTTCAAACCTGAAAACGGCCATAGAATTTATTGCTTTAATGCTTTTAAAATGACCCTTAATGGCCCAGCGGAGAATGCTGAGAATAAACCCTCTCCTGTTAAGAAGGAACCAGGAACTGAAGAAGAAAAAGATCAAGAAATGAGTGTCATTTTGGGAATGTCAGCAGCTGGTGGTTTTGTCGTTCCTACAGTTGTTCTTACTGAAGAAAACCAAGATATTTGTCTTGATTGTGATGAAAATAACCTTCGGTTTCTTTTTAATAAAACTGGCCGTGTAGACGAGGATGTTGCCATTAGAATTGTGAAGGAGTTTGATCAAGAAGTGAATTCCAAGGGAATACCAAAACCTGTTGTGTTTTTCGTCAATGATAAACAAGACTTAGCTCATTTTTCAGTCATTGAATATTGTTGGGAGAATCAAATTGTCATTATTTGCCTACCTCCTAAAACTTGTAAGACCATGACACCATTTGAAGTTAGTATTTGGCCAAAAATTCGCTCGAGCTATGCCAATTTATGGAAAAGTGCACCTAAAAACTATGAGAATAAATTAACCATAGATCAATTTCCAGAATTGTTTTTGAAAGCTTGGGAATCGGCTAGTATTCCCAAACAGGCAGTGAGAGGCTTTACAAAAAGTGGACTAATTCCTTTAAATGTACCCTCAATTCTTGGAGAGTCTTCATCGACAGATCAAATGTCAGAAGAAGTACAAAATCAGTTGTTAATGCAAGAAGCACTGGAAGATTCCATTTCTGATGAACTAACATCTATGGAAGACAGAAGCCGTGGTAAATTAGAAGGAATACAAATGTGCTTGGAGGCTATTGAATCTTTCATTCCGCCTGATGTTTTACCAATATGGAATGAGAGGGGTGCAGATTACCGTGGCAGATGTGAACTCGGTTTTAAACTCTGGAGATCCGTGTCATTGCTCCTTAAAGCCGGATGTGCTATGGCGTCAATTCAACAAATGGCAGATGGATTTTTTAATCCCTTTGGATCTGATTTTTCCTCCACTGCTTCTTTCTTTCAAAAAGCACCTCAGTCTGATTCAGCTCCAAAATCGAGATCAGAAAGCCCTGTGACCGCTTCTACTATTGAACCTGCTGCGACACCAACACCAACACCGGAAAAGCCAGTTCTCAAGAAAAGAAAGTTAAATAAAAGCATATATTCAAGGTCAGATGCCTCTATGGTTTCTGGTTCCGGGGATGGAGATATTAATATGAAAAGTAAAACAAACTCTGACACTCCGTTTGTGAAAGTTTATCAGAATCCCTTTGTAATGCAAGAGACGGGTGAAGAACTTTAAATATTTTATTAAAAAAATTTCATTAAAAAAATTTCTAACAAGAAATCCTTGGATGTCTTTATTAATTGTGAAGGATAGACCAAATATCCTATATTATTGTTTCAACAATATTAATGAAAAAAAAAAAAAAGAGTTCATATTTCACTTTTTTAGTTCATTTCATCATACCAATTGTGTAAAATGAATTGCTAGAAAATTGAACAATACATTACACCTAAAGGCAACTACCAGTCTAGTTATTAATGTACGTTTAAGAAGTAATCTGTTTATAATCATTTATAATGTAATCTTTAAAATTAAAGTTCAGTGTGTTTTAATGCTGACATTTCCCAAGGAATGCTGACGTAGACACAATGTATAGTAAAAATTTATCAAATTGAAAATGAAATTGATTTCAATAAACTTCCTTGAATATTTTTTTCAAGTTTTTTGAATAGATGAATAAAATTGGCTCCTATTCCCGATTGGCACAGTAGTGAAAATTACAATTCAGCTTCTAAGGAGAGAGTTGTCTTTTAAGCTTTTTGAAAGTTCAATGTTAAATTACTGGAATTACATCCATTACCGCAACGAATTAATATTTTTTTTGTAAAGGAATGGGTCCATAATTCCATATTTTACCCTGAGAAAGATTATTTCAATTCAAAAATAAATAAACTTAGAACTGTGAGCTTGGATGTAATCCCTTTAATTTTGGGCTGTGCTGGAAACTTAAACACAGATGTTCGCTTAGGAGTCGAATTTTATTGTTTTTATAACATTTATTTATTTTTGTTTTTTAAAAATTTGTTTTGTCAATTCATGAAAAAACATAAAAAAGAAAATACATTGTAGTAGAATAAAAATAATTTAAATGGTTTTCTGAATTAATTCTTTGCTACATATATATATATATATATATATATATATATATATATATATATATATTATATATATATATATATATATATATATATATATATATATATATATATATATATATATATATATATATATATATATATTTTTTTTTTTTATACAGACACCACCACTCACGGGCAGACCCCATTTCAAGGAGGGGGCACACACATAAGGAGAAAATTCCTTTAGACAAACACACCTAACGCACAACCCTCAAGTGGGCACAGACGGAAGCCTTTAGGAGAGGAAGATTAAATACAGGAGGAAAAATAGATGATTGTAGAGAGTTCCACAGAATAGAGGTGGCTGGAAAGGAGGCACCACAACGGTCTAGCCTGGGGTTTCCTACGTCCACACAAAATTGGTGAGAAAGCAGGGCACCCCTTGTGCAACGAGGACGACGCAACGGTGGAGGAATGCGAGAGGCCAATTCCCTCGAGCACCTGCCATTGTAATACCTATAGAAAAGAGATAGCGCGCCAACGTCACGTCGCAGAGATAGAGGGTCAAGAGAGTTTGAAAGTAGGTGACAGTTTATTAATTTTTTAGCTTTAGACTCAACCCTATCCAGAAGAGAGGAGGAGCCTGAGCCCCCCCAAATGTGAGAACAGTACTCATCCAAGGTTAAGACCCTTATATATTTGGAGTAACTGCTCAGAAGAAAAAAATTCTCGCAATCTGAACAGAACTCCCAGCTTCTTAGAGGCCGCTTTAGCAACCATTGTGATATGTGGTTTCCAAGACAGTTTGTTGTTTATGTTTAGACCAAGAATGTTAATGTTATTTACAGGTGAGACGGGAGAGCCATCGAAGAGGATAGGAAAGTTAGGAGGTGTTTTTGAGAGGGAGATGTAAAGAAGTTAAGTTTTTAAAGAGTTGAATTTCACAAGGTTGCTATGACCCCACCGGGAAATTCCATCCAGATCGGCAAGAATAGAATCGGAAAGTTGAAGACGAGAAGCAACTCTAGAAGCAAAAGAGGGAGCAGATTTGAAATGAGTAGAAGAATGTAGAGTTGAGTCATCAGCATAAGAGTGAACAGAGTTAGAAGTGCAGTTGAGAAGATCGTTAATGAAAAGTAAGAATAGAGTTGGAGATAAAACAGAATCCCTGAGGAACACCACAGTTGACAGAAAAGGAGGAAGAGGTCGCTCCATCTACAACTGCCGAAATGGAACGATCTGAGAGAAAACTAGACAAGAGTAAGCAAAGGGAAGGAGGAAACCCAAAGGAAGGGAGCTTAGAGAGCAGTGACGCATGCCATACCCGTTCGAAAGCCTTGGATATGTCAAGCGCCACCACACAAGACTCCCCGAAGTCCCTAAGGGCAGAAGACCATAGATCAGTAAGATAGGAAAGTATGTCACCAGTTGACCTCGAGCGTCGAAAGCCATACTGGTGATCAGAGAAGAGAATGAGACTCCAAATGATCCAGGAAATGAGAGTTGAGGAGAGTTTCAAAAATTTTAGACAGAACACAAGTGAGAGCTATAGGTCGATAGTTAGAAGGGTCAGAGCGACTACCTTTTTCGGGATCGGCTGAACAAATGCACGCTTCCAGCATAGAGGAAAAGTATTAGTATTAAGGCATAGAGAGTAGAGCTGAACGAGGACAGGGGCCAACTCGGAAGCACACTCCCTCAGAACACGAGGGGGAATGCCATCCGGGCCACTGGCCTTCCTGACGTTATATATATATATATATATATATATATATATATATATATATATATATATATATATATATATATATATATATATATATATATATATATATATATATATATATATATATATATATATATATATACCGACAAATTTCTAGGACCGATAGGCCATACAAAGATGAACATTTTTTGTTAAGGCACATGTACTCCCCAACCCGTCTTCTCGGAGTTCTGCGCATCCGGCGAGGTTAGCAGCACCCGGCGTAACATAGTCCCTGTTTGTTGTTATTCTGCTTCGCTTTCTTGATACGCATACTGGTATCTCCGCTTGGTATTGTGCGGGTAGCAGTAAACATGGGCTACGAGTTACATGAACTGACCGACATGATAATGTGTTACGGTGAGGCTAGGGGAAATGAACGAGAGGCTTGTCGCATCTACGAGCAACGTTACTCTAACAGGAGACATCCACACTATAGTAACTTCGCTGTAATACATTGCCTCCTATGGGAAAGGAGCATCCTTCGACCTCATCATGTCGGCGGTGGAAGGCGTGTTGTGAAGACACCGGTGCTTGAGGACAACGTGGTCGAGATATTCAGTAAAGCCCCTTCATCCAGCACGCGTACCGTGGCATATGCAATGGGCGTAAGTCACCTGTCCATATGGAGGCCTCTGAGGGAATACAGCCTATATGTGTACCACCTTCAGAAGGTTTCGTTTGCACTTTGGACGATGGTTCCTTCATCTCTGTACAAATGATGCTGTCGCCTCTACGCACGTGTTATTCACAGATGAAACTTAACTTACTCGTGACGGTTATGTTAACAGCAGGAATAGCCACGTCTGGGACCATGAGCTCACATGGGGTTGATCTTCCGTATCCATAATGGTTTTCTGTGAACATCTGGGCTGAAATTGTTGGCTGACATTTTCTGGAGCCTGTAATCCTACCAGCAAGGTTAACGGGAGTTGCGTACCTACATGCAGTTCCTTCACTCTGTACTTCGACCTGCTGGACTATGTACCATTTGTGGTTCGCCGATAACTCTGGTTCCAACATGATGGCTCCCCAGCACACTTCGGTATTGATGTGCGGGCGCAGCTAACCATCGACTTTGGTGAGCATTGGATTGGATGTCCAGGGTCTGTTGTGTGACCACCACGTTCACCTAACCTGACTCCCCTTGACTTTTATCTTTGAGGGGGGAGGGAGCATGTCAAAAGCACAATGTATGAAACTTCAATTACATCTGGATCTCAGCTGATTGACCGTATCAGGCGCAGGACAGACTGTTTGAACACACATTGTAATGTAAATACCCCTTCCAATAAAATGTATTATATAAAATTGTTGATTCCATTTCCTAACCTTACGGGCAAGCACAGACCCATGCGCATAATTCCAAAACGACGCTCATTGGGATATATGATTCTTAACATATCATGATTTTCTCTGTATTACCTAACGGTAGTGCAAGTTTGTTGGTGATGCTCTGTAACACTGTATATATATATATATATATATAT
Source organism: Armadillidium nasatum (assembly GCA_009176605.1). Lineage (NCBI taxonomy): Eukaryota > Metazoa > Arthropoda > Malacostraca > Isopoda > Armadillidiidae > Armadillidium > Armadillidium nasatum. The sequence goes on along the minus strand of SEYY01018858.1, from coordinate 35,780 downwards.
ATATATATATATATATATATATATATATATATATATATATATATATATATATATATATATATATATATATATATATATATATATATATATATATATATATATATATATATATATAAATAATTGCACACGTACGATGGTGACTAACTGAAAGAGCATCAGCCGTCATCTTAAATGATATTTGGAAGATTTCCTTATCAATTTTGTTGTGAAGAAATCTTACAGTTTGAAAGAAGCTGGTTACTAATACAATAATTTCCGATTGAGAATGATAGGAGTAAACGCTGGTATGTCCCATGTGTCAATCAATCAGTCACGTAACCAGTAAATGTCGACGTACAGTCAGACTCGGGTAAGCAAGTTGGCGCACGATGGTCACTAACTGAAGGAGCATCAGCCCTCTTCTTAAATTAATTTAGATAATATTTGGAGCATTTCATAAATTATTTTGTTGGGAAGAAATCTTAAAGGTTGGGAGAAGCTGTTGTCATTACAATAATTTAGAAGTTCTTCAGCTTTATTTAATATTAGTTGAAATTTCGCTTCCAATTTTCCAGAAGATTTTTCCTTTTTACCTCGTACTTCTGAACGGTTTCTTCCTCCGAACTTCGGACATCATCAGAGCTTGAGTTCTAGAAGATGAATGATTGATTTTAAGATGTTAGGGCAAAAGTTAATTAATATTATAAATTTTGAAAATTAATTAATAAAGTTAGGAATTTAGCTTTTGAGCTTCACATGAGAAGTTTCGAATTTAGAATGATAAGGGTAAACGCTGGTATGTCCTATCTGTCAATCAATCATTCGCATAACCAATAAATGTCGCCGTACAGACAGACTGGTAAGTAAATTATTATTATTATTATTATTATTATTATTATTATTATTATTATTATTATTATTATTATTATTATTATTATTATTATTATTATTATTATTATTATTATTATTATTCCTATGGAAAGTATCGTGAGCTCTCTCTGCAAGTGGTAGCTAGTGTTTTACCTGTAGAAGTTAAAGTCTATGGTTTTACCAGTGATGGTTTGTGGGGAGTATTTTATTTGTCTGCCCTTGGCTGATTAGGTCCGCTCTCGAAAGCTGTCGGAGCGTTATGGACTCTTTTTTTTTTGCTTATAAAGAATGGTCAAAAACTTGAAAGTTAATGTTCTCAGTGGATAAAATAAGTGCTGTGATTTTTACCCGACGTCCTATAGACGTTCTTCTTCCTTCACGAGATCGCAAATATTACTGGTTTTATGTAGACCAGGGTTTGACATGGGATCCCCACCTACGATTTCTTAATAGTAAGGCTGAAAGGGTTATAATTTTGTTGAAATATCTCTGGAGTAAATTTTAGGGTGCAGATAGAAGAATTTTATTACATATTTGTATGTCACTCTTGATCTAAAATTGATTACTAATTTTGTGTATAATTTTCTGTCAGAGTCAAGCAACATGAAGTTTATTAAACTAACCTTAAATAAATAAATGTGTCATCAAATCTAAAATCTCCAATACTACAAAGGATTGTCAAAGGTTTTGACATGTTTTCTCTGCTAATAAAGCATGTTGCATATAAGAGCTGAGATAATCATACTATACCTTGATAATCCATATACTGATCCAACCCTTTCTTAAAGATTGAAAGAGAGTTATCAATGATATCTTGAGATAAACCACTCCAAAAACTAACCACTACTAAAAAATACTTACTCATATGAAGAAGATTAAGTGCCTTCTTCTTTATTGGTGTGATCTCTGGTAAGCGTATTGGAATTTATTAATATAATGAAAAGAAATTATTCATATTTACATTAACAATCAATTAGACCATTTTAAAAACCTGAATCATTCCCCTTCTATGAATTCTTTCTACAGAAAATATCCTTGACTCTAGCCTATACTTATAACTAGGTAACAAAACAAGTATAAATGCATTTCAGATTTTTTTTTTTAAACTGTAACCATTACATTAATATGCAAAATTATATTATTGTGACCCATTTCTAAATTCTGAATTATTGTAAACAATATAGTAAAGTTTATAAAAATTTAAAGCGAAATAGTAAATAAAAAGTGTTTGCAAATAATTAAGCTTTTATTACTTATGTAAGTCTTTTTTTTTTTTTTTTTTTCTTTCATTAGTCTCGAGTGTAAAAATTAAAAGCATACCGTAATTCTGATTATTGTAGGATTTCATACATATATATATTGAAAGTTTTAAAATTACTAGTAATATCTGTGAGAGCAAAAGACTTTTTCTATGAAGCTGAAAATTCTTTTCACGGGAGTAGAAGATGCTGGAATAATCAAATATTTTTGTGACAGCTTTTCCAGTATTGGAAATATTAGTAATTTTTTAGAGATACAGGTCTAAAAAAAATTTTCTTCCCAGGCTAATTACATAAACAAAATATAATTTTTTTTTTTAATGGCTAATTGATGAATGACAGAAGATTTTATAAACTTAAAAAAAAAAAAATTTGAAAGAAGATTAAAATTAATTTTGTTCAATATAATGTCAAAATATCATTTGTAGAAAAGCGCACAATGATATATTATCTTTTGACTATCTTATTTTATAATATTGCTAAAATATAAATATATATATATATATATATATATATATATATATATATATATATATATATATATATATATATATATATATATATATATATATATAGTAAAAATTTTATGACCATCACTCACAGGTTGGCGGGTAAAAGGGGCTCCACTCCTTGTAGATAAATGTTCATATGCCATGCATTTGCATCTTGTATTATAATAATATGCACAAATAATAAGAGGCATATTTCAAGAAAAAATTAAGTAAAGTATATGCTCTTGCATGTTACTGCAAAGTATACAAATTGAGGTTGTAACCTTGGATTCAGTTACCTGAATAGACAAAAAAAAAATTATTTTGTGAGAGATTTTCTGTAGTTAATTATAGTTTACAGCATGGTGCATTATATTAATCAATACTAATACATTGCCTGTAAAACAGAGCCAACATATAAAACAATCCACATTATTCCAACATACATATATCCCATTCTTTCTAAAATGTAGTTTTGGCAAATTTGGAATGGTTTGCCTCAGGAAGTAGAGTGTGATACAATTGCAACATTTAAGAAAGGATATTTAAGAAAGGACTGGATAAGTATGTGGACTGTTTAGTCATCAGGACTAAACCTAATTGAGTGGGATCGTAGTTATTAAAGTTAACTTGCATGAGATAAATATGAAGGTATTGACAAACCATCAGTTGTATTTGGTTGCCATTACATATTTATTTCATTGTGCAATATTGGAGTTCACGATAGCTCAGTTGGTTTAGTTAGTTATTCTCTGGCATAAAGAATTGAGGTTCGACCTTTGCTCTTGCATGTTTACTGCAAAGTATACAAATCGAGGTTGGAAACTTGAATCCAGTTACCTGAACAGACACAAAAAATTGTAGTTTTGTGGGAGATTTTCTGTAGTTATAGTTTACGACATGGTGTATTATTACGTTATTCAAGACATAAACATTGCCTAACAAACAGCCAATACATGCAACAATCCATGCTATTCCAAAATAAACATCACATTCTCTCTAAAAATTGCTTCAAGCAGAGAGAAGGACTATCCATTAAGGATTCTAAACTATGCCCACCAATGGTGAAGAATATCCTTGATATGGTTGATCTGGAGCAGGGTTTCCCTATCTAAATCTAAATAATCTGTGAAATTTATCAACTTTCTCAGGAATAACACATATAACTCAATTTGTCCTGGCTAAGAACTGCACTTCTCAAATAGGGCTCTGCCCATGAGTGAAGGTGATAACTTAAAGAAAATTAATAAATAAATAAAAATTTGTGATATATATTTTGCATGTTAATTGAACATCTGCTTTCAGTATGACTGAGACAGTCTTGATAGGCCCTTGTGGCTTCTTACTGTCTATTTTTCCTGTGTTCTTACGAAAGTCACAGATAATTTGGTCTAATGTTTAGAGCATAATGCAAGGGTAAGTAAAGGACAAAATGTGATTTTCAAATTAGTAGACATGTGCTTTTAAAAAATAACCTGAAAATAATGAACGGTTTCTATCAGCATAGAGAGTCTCATATGTAATCAATAATAGATTACTTTCTCTCATCAGATAAGAGAATTGTGTGCAATGTTAAAGTCATACCTGGTGTGTCATTAGATTCAGACCATAGGATGATAGCAGCAAAAATTAAGATTAAAAACTTTAGGAAACAGGCAGTATATAAAAGAAAGATTATAAAAACAAAAAGCTTCAAAGAGCAAACTATAAGAGCTGAGTATGAACACAAGATGAACATAAATATGAATGAGCTGAATGATGGAAGAGAGAACACATGGGCAGAGATTGAGAGGTGTTTAAAAGAGGTGGTAGTAGAAGTGTTGGGAGAAGAATGGAAATGTGGTGGAAGAAAAAGGCACACACCTTGGTGAGCCAAGGAAGTGAAAAGAGCAATGAAACAGAAGACCAAAAGGATGAGAGAATGGTTGAGGAGAACAACTCCGGAATCTAGAATGGAATATGTACTGACCAAAAATGAAGAGAAGGGGGCTGACAAAGAGAGCTAGAGGTTGTTGGGGGGAGAGTTAGAGGAAAATCTTAGAAGGAATAGGTCCTTGATATATGAACTGGCAAGATCATACATGAAAGATAAAACTAAAGTGAACAAGGTGAGGTATTGGTGGTATCAAGAGAAATTAGCGAAAGATGGACAGAGTATTTTGAATCTTTGCTGAATGTGGAACAGGAAGGAGAAAATCAAGAAGAGAGAAAGGGAGAGGAGTTTCAGGAAATGATTGAGGAGGAAGAGGAGTTTACAAGGGAGGAATTGGAGTTGGCATTTGCCAAAATGAAAAATGGTAAAGCTCCAGGAGATGATGGAATAGGGATAGAGCTGATAAAAAATGCAATTGAACAAACTAAAATTTTTATGATTACTGAACATGTACTGGTGTAGGGGTCAATGGCCGAAAAAATGGGCAAAGACTGTAATAATTCCAATATATAAAGGCAAAGGAAATTTTGGTATATATTCAAACTACAGGGTTATATAGTAAAGGTTTACAAAAGAATGATAGGAAAGAGATTGAGGAAAAGAATTGAGCCACAGCTGGGTGAAGAGCAACATGAATATAGGCAAGGTAGAACAACAATGGATCTAATCTTTGGTTTGAGATTAGGGATCGACCGGGGTTGGAATTTGGCCGGGGCCGGGGTTCTGGCCGGGGTTTCCAAAAATTTGTAAAGCGGTCAAAAGCACTGAAATTTAAGGTTACGAAAATTAGATATAAGGTTTATTTAATTGTAAGGAAGGAGTAGAATAGCCAACATTCACTTAAATTAATGATTATATGCATTTTCTCAAAAAAAAAAATCAAAAAATTACAGTTTTGTATAGTTAAAGTTTAAAAAAAGTACAAAAATTAAAAAAAAAAATATTCTAATTCATAATAGTGATTCAACAAGTTTACTTAAGACCCTAAGGTAAAGTTTGAAAAAATGTAAGATATAAAATTATCAATTTAACCTGTATTTATACATATCATTGTTATTTTATTGCCATGTATCAAACTTGTATCATTTAGCTGCATTATTTAAAAATTATTATTTTGTTTATACTTTCAGTCAATATGGCTAAAAAATCAGCTTCTGCAGTATTTGAACACTTTACAATGTTTCAGGATAGGCTCGAAATAGCTAAATGTTAACATCTGCAGTCAGAAAATTAGAAGAGAACCTCCGGGTGCTACAAGTAAAAAAATTTCAACCAAATCTTTTTGGAGTATCTAAAATCAAAACACAAAGATGAACATTCACTAGCAGAAAAGGAGCGGTCAAAAAAAACAGAAATGGAAAAAAATCTTAATTTTCTTATATTTTGTTTGAAAATTTTTTTTTATTATTTGACTTATTGAGCTGAAATTTTCAAAGTATGTGAATTTTTTCACGAAGTTCTGAGTTGATTTTGAGCAATTTTTAGAGTCTATAACAGTTTGAAACTTACTTGGACCCAAAGTTGAAAAAAATTAATAAATGGATCAAATCACTGTTCCACATGAGCTGAAAATTTAGCTGAATACCTTTGCCCCAATTTCTTGCATTGGTGGGAATAGGTTTTTGATATCACATCTAGAAAAAAGTTATAAAAGCACTTGAAAAAAATTTGCAAAAATCGTACCCTTCTGGAGGAAAAAATTATTTATAAAAAACACTACCTACTATTTTTTTTATTTGTGAATATTGTTTAGAAGAGGGCAGGGCAACAATATTTATTTAGTGCATATTTAAATGCTCTTTGTTTGAAGCAAGATATAGCCTCTCAAACTTTGGGAATTTTTGAAATTTGGCCAAAAATGGACCTTTTTGAAGGCTATATCTCAAAACCAACGAATGTCATCGAATAAAGTACATAGAGGAATTTGTAGCCCCACCCCTCCTCTATACACACCAAAAATAGGAAATGTCATAGTTGTATTTTTTTTAAAAATTATGTCTGAAAAGGTGGGGTTTTTTAGTTCAAAAAAATTTTTTTTTCTATAGTTGGTCAGTTTTTGGCTTATAACATTTTTCCTATAACACTGGGAATAAAAGTCTATTAGAGACTTTTGTATCCCATTTAATTTTGAATAAATAGTCCAATTTTCAGCTCATTCTAAAAAGTGGTTTGGCACCGCCATTCAATTAAAAAAGGGTAAAATTTCAACAACCAAAAAAAAACAACAAAATTTTTTTAACCGTAATCGACTTGAAAAAACGCTATAGAAATGGACTTTTCTTACCGGTAAAAACTCTATATAACTAAAAGTTTCAGCAGAATTGGCTGAAAATTAAAAAAAAAAATTTTTAAAAGTATAATTTGCCATTTCAACCCCGGCCGGCAACCCCGGTTTCCCCTGATTTTTGGCCGGGGCCGGGGTCAGTAAAAATGGCCGGGGCCCCGGTCGGTTCATATTTGAGATGAATATAACATTGAAGTAAATGCAGCTTTTATAGATTACCAGAAGGCTTTTGATTTAGTACCCAGAATTAATTTGTGGAGGTGTTTGGAAAGATTACAGAATTTCAGGTAGAATATTGAGAGCAGTCAAGAGTCTGTACAAGTTCTGTTCATGCGCAGTAAGTACTGGACATGAAAATGAAAAATGGTTTGAAGTGAAAACAGGGGTAAAACAAAGTATTGTGTTGTCACCTGTGCTGTTCATTGCTTACATAGACAAGATTATTCAGAGATTTAAGGAGCAGTGGGAAGGAGAATCAGATTATAATATTTTTGCATATGTGGATGAGATTGCATTCAGGAATGTGAACAAAGAAGATGTGGAGACAGTGCTAAATAAATGGAATGAGTACTGTGAAGTGGCTTGTCTAAGGATAAGTAAGGACAGAACCGTGATCCTGAGGATAAGTAGAGAGAGAGATGGGGAAGAACTAAACCTTCAGATTGATGGAAGGAGGATAGAAGAGGTTGAATCTGTTAAGTATCTTGCAAGTGTATTCAAGAGAGGGGAGGTGTAGTAACATCAGAGAGAGAATTAGCAAATATGGTAGATGTGTAGGGGTTTTCTATCCATTGCTGAAGGATGAGAATGAACCTCTACAGGTAAAAAAAATCATTTTTGATAATTCTGATGCCAATATTGATTCATGGCATGAAGTGTTGGATGACAACCACGAAGTCAAGAAGCAGAATACAGGCTTCTGAAATGAGACCTCTCAGATTAATGCTGGGTAAGAGTAGAAGAGATAGGGTGAGAAATGAGCAAATTAGAGAAAGATGCAAAAGGCTCAACTAAGGTGGCTGGGTCACTGAAAAGAATGGTTGATCAAAGGGTTGTGAAAAGATATTGAGAGTGGAGACCAGAGGGAAGAAGACCGAGGATGAGGTGGAAAGATGAGGTGGTGCTTGAGAGATATGGTTTCCCTGAACTGTATGAGTTGAGGATGAGCAATGCTTTTGTGGATCAGAGAAACTGGAAAGTGAGGCTGCACCAACTGACATGCAGATAATGCCTACCTGGGAGCTGAAGAAGAAGTAGAAGTTTTCAGAAATTTTAGTACAATAAGATCGTTAAACCAGTCAAATTCAAATGTCATTTCACCATTGTCTGTTCTGTGCATTGTAAATCTACATAATTATGGAGGTAAATAATGGCTGAGAAGGAGAATCCGGAATCTAGAATGGAATATGTACTGCAATATCTTTACTGCTTGACTACTACTTTTGGCCCAGTTAGTGTAAAAAAACTTGTCCCTTGTCCCTGGATCTTAGTCTTTGGAGACAATACATCACTAGTTTTAACTTATCTTAAGTTAAACTATTTTTGTAAATATTTTGCTAATCTTGGAACAACAAATATTCATTGGTTTATCATATTTGTATAGAGCATAATTATTTTTAAATATGGATTTACTTGAATATCGATCATGTGTAAAAGCTAGTTTGATTTTAATAATTCCTTGGACCTGACCTAATATAATAATTATCAATGATATTTAGTGCTAATTACATACATTGTTTTTAATATGTCCCATAGTTGTTCCATAGTCCCATAGATTATTGGTTCTCTGTTGAAATAGTAAATATATACAGGAATAATTTCAAAGTTTCCTTCAAAATAGTTACATTTTCATTAGTGAGTGTTAACTTGTAGTATATGACAATTTTTTATTATTACAGTGTTATTATCTTATTATAACAATATATATTTATTTTATATAGGTATATATATTTTCAGATTTTGACTAAGCTTCATCTGTCATTGTATTTTTACAAACTATGAAGTTCTGATTCCTTATAGAAAATTATACATGATTTTAATTAACTTTTTATTAAATTGGTTTGGTTATTAATGCTGATGAACAATTAATTACACTGGTTTTTTAATGATTTGAAGCTCAAGAGACAAACTGAAATAAATCATGTATCTAGATTATAGAAACTGAAATAGTATTTTTAGCAAAACCTCTTTTCTATTTTTCTACAAGTGTTTATAACCAATAACAATTTTAAGGTAAGGACATCTTTATGCGTTGTTTAAAAATTTATGAAGGTTGTTCTTGTTCATTTAAAAATTTTACATTCAATGATTTTTATTATCATATTTTTAGTAGATATTGATAGAAATTGTCATAACTATTAAATAAATTTATTTTTTATTTTCAAGAGTTAGACGAAGTTGAAACTTTTCAAGAACCAGTTTTGTACAGAAATAAAAATAAAAAGTTTGCCATTGAGTTTCCAATTGATTTATTTTACTAGGTTCTCTAACTTTGGTATCGTGGCTCCTATTGTATGAATGTTTTTATTCAATTTATTATACTTATTAGTCAATTTACCTTTGATATATTTCAATGTTTCTGCCAAAAGAAAAGAAAAATTCAACTTTTGTCTGGTAAGAATGTTATTAAATTGGTAGAACGTACATTTGAAAATGAAATATCAGCCTATGCTAATTGATATTATAAAAAAAGTAAAAAAATAAAGCTCTTAAGTTTTCATTTCATTCTATAATTGAGTCGTCCTTTGCTTCGTATTATAAAATTTAATATTTAATTTGCGTATGACAGTGATATTCAAATATTTTGGGTTGTGCTTTCCTTCTCACACAAGTTAGACTTCCATGCATCCTTTACAAAACTGGTAAAAAGTTTTCTTTATGTATCTGCAATATATTTTAATGTACCCTGTTTTTGGAACGCTATGGTGTATGGTAGAGGAAAACATTTTCATTTAAAACTTTTTTTAAAAACCTGAAGTAATTAAAAATCTCAGTCTATAGTGACAAATGTATAAATAATTTGAACACTTAGAATATAAATTATTTTTAATTACTAATAAAATTATATATATATATATATATATATATATATATATATATATATATATATATATATATATATATATATATATATATATATATATATATATATATATATATATATATATATATATATTGTAATGGGGGCTCATTACAAGAAAAATGGAGAAACAACGTTCAAGCTTACCAAGATGAATAACTCCACCTTTCTTCAGGAATTTCGTATTAACATGCGAATACAGAGTACGAAAGGTCCTGTGAATGTCTATCCCCGTCTGTTTCAACTTCCCAAGAGGGGCGAGTTCAGCTGCTGAGCAATAATATAAACTTAATTAAATGATGATAAATTCTCCAAAATATAATAACTTTTAAATAAAATACTCACTCAAGACGGATGATTTAGGTATTCAGACCATACGTTTATGAACTCTTCAAAGGGGGAAAACAATAAACCCTTTTTCTTATGTATTAATATATTAAATATAACACATTACAATAATAAATACTCTATTCTTAATTATATTTACAAGCCTACCTAACTAAGGAAGCTCCCTCTAAAAAAATGATAAATTGTTTAAATGATAAAATACCTAACATAAAAATAAATATAAAAATAACTTTTAATTCTTAGAAAATTATAAAAACACTTTTAATTTATAACTGTACAAAATAATACAAAAACCTAGCCAATAAATAAGTAATCAAAATCAAAAAAAAACAAATAATAATAATAACAAATTATAAATTAAAGATAAAGACCAGTTGTTTTACCTTTGGGTTGGACATCTTATCCTCAATGGGGACACTTGACTCTTCCACAAAGGGGATCAATCAAACCTCTCTTCCCCACTGGGTAAAGCACAATATCTGGTATTCTCAAAATCAAATATGGTGGTGAAGTCTTGAGAAAAATTACAGGAACTTCGATGTTGATTCCTTGGACTGGTCAACTGAACCCTTTTAATAAAAGAATAAAAATGGAGAATTAAACATAAATCCCCCCCTTTGTATGATTAAACTGTAGTAAATTTAGATTATTATACTTAAATGAATCTTACCAATTAATTTATTTCAAAACTTTAAATTAAACTATTAGATTTAATTCAAACATTATACTTTAATGATAACTTTAAATTAAATTTTATGAGATTTAGATTAAGGAATTTTATCAATTACTTTATTTTTTTTTAAACCTTAAATTTACTCTATTATTACTCTGTGTATTATTTTAAACATATACAATAATGATTATAAAACTTCTTACTCTTTTTTTGTTCATCAACAACAGTAAAATCACAACTTACCCAGGGTTGGGGTATATAAGGTCCAAAAGTTGGTATCTGTTTTTTCAGAAATAATAACAGTATTTTCCAGATTTCTTTTTATGACTTCTCAATATAATTTCTCTCGCTTCTTTCAAAATAACCAAACAAATATTTACTTTATATCAATACTTTCTAGGGAAAGATATAAAAGAAACGTAACTTCACTTCATTCCTCCCCACCCGTCAACTCGCATTGACGCACCTTTTCTTTGTTTTATGACCATATAAATAAAATTCCATTCCAGAAAATAAATCTTTCTTCTTCAAAACAACAAAACAAAAAACAATCTTCCTTTAAAAAAACAAAAATACTTTCTTTTCTTTCAAAAACTTTATCAAAAAAATATAATTAACTAAAACTTTCTTTTACTTTTCTTCTTTATGTGCAATTAGAGAAGTTTGTCACTAATTACACAATCTTCTGATGGTATCTTTAATCTCTCTTGGGGTGGTTTCCTGCCCATGGGCTGCAAGAAACCCTTGCATATGGGCAATCAATTCTCCCAACTTCAATTCCCACTGTCTCAATATCTCATCAGCTCCTGTCGACTGAACTCCTTCTCCACTGATTACTCCACTAGTTGATCTTGGCCGCACATAGGGTGTTCGTCTTTCTCGTCTGGAGCTTGCACTTCCCCTAGACCTACTTATTCTTTCTTCTCTTAACCTAACAGGTCCTCCTCCTACTTCAGGTGTTGGTTCATTTATAAACCTAATTGGGGAGTAACTTCTCCTGGGATGTTCTCTGCTCGGATTTTCCTCCAAACTCAAATTAGCAACAGCCTGCACCGGCATTTCACTCTCTCCAAGCACTTCCTCTTCTCTATTCATGTTCACTTCTACTCTTTCCTCTCTTTCGATGACTCTATTTAATACCTCCACTTCTTCTTCCACTACTAACTCTACCACTTCGGATAAACCTTGCCCTGATGGTCCTGATTGTGAAAGGTCTAACTCAGACGGTTGGTCTTGTCCTATTTGGGATGGTGGAGCTCCCACAAGCACATTAGGAACTGGATTTACCACTATCAACTGTCCAGGTACACTCAATTGAAAAATTCTGGCTCGATTCATTCTCATCCAAAGCTTCGCACATAACAAAGCCACTGGATGCAAACCATCCCTTAAAAACCCACTCTGTCTCAAGGTCCAAACCCTGCCTTCCAAGAAATCCCTAACTCTTGATCTTTGACCATATAAAGTGGTCACTGCATACATTACTGGAAAAGTCTCTTTTCCCATCCATTGGTACCCATCATGGCGTAACGTTCTCAAATGATTGTACATGCGTACACTTTGTTGATGTAACACTCGAGTATCATATTCAGGTCGACTGTTATACAAATCTTTAAGCTCTTGTGGGAAGTTCTCAACTCTACGGAAATTATAGAAAACCAAGTCCAAAAATGGGGGAATAATTAATACAATTCTCAATCTGGGATTGATCTCCTTGCAACGTCTAACAAATTCATCAAAATCAACACAAAACCTGTTATTATCATAATCGGGGTTCGCGACAGTAACCCAATAACCCCGATCTCGTGGAGAGTGGGTCAAAGGTTGCCTCCTATAAGCTTCACTAATTAGGATGAAAACCACCAAATGGGTGTAAGTTGCATCCAGAATGGTAATCATCCTTTCTTTTAAGGTACGCAATGTTACTCCGGGGTAAGATCGAAAAACTACCTCCACATTTGGTAAAATATTTTGGCTAAAACCATCTTCCATATCTCTCACCCAGGAGTGGCCAACAACTAATACCTGGAATCAAATAAAATATTAAAATAAGCAAATTAGTTATTATTTCCAATAGATCTTTCTTTGATAATATATGCACTAGTTCCAGTGCAATAAAATTTGCTGCAATGTACTAAATTTAATAATTTGAAAATTGGCATTTTAAATTAAAATTTTTCTTTTTGAAATTCGCTATCAATCCCCTATACGGAATTTTTAATAATAATAATAATATATATATATTTTTATTTTATTTAATTTTTATTTCTTTTTCTTTCCAATAAATATGGGAATACTAAAGGTAAATCCTGACATTTTCCTCTTGATCGAGTTTGCGGAATTCTTTCACCAACCTCTATTTGTCTCTCAACTCCATGAATCATGGGTGGTTCTTCTGGTTCAAAGCCCTCAAAGGAACCACTATCTTGATAAATCGTATATATATTCTCTCTTTCATTTTCAATTAGTCCTCCTTCTTTTTCAACTTCCTCAGGCCTCAATAGGGGTGTCGAATATCGTTGTGGATCCAATAAATTAAAGTTACTGGGTAAAGATTCTCTCTCTACTATATAAGATGACAAAATCCTGGCTTGGGTCATCTCCCATCGTCTCTCAGCCTCCTCCAACAAATCAGAGGTATCCCATAATAAGAATGAATTTATCTCTTCTTCCTCCTCGGTGACTACTATCTCGGGATCTTCTTGGGATAAACCTTCTCTGACTACCGTTATTAATTGGGTCTGTACTTGATTAAGACGAAACAAAGTTTCTTTTACTTGTTTTAATTTTTCTTCATCGACCTCGAACCCTTCAAAGAACCCTTCTTCATCATCCTCCTCCTCTGGATTGGCGAAACTTTGCTGGGGTTGTTCTTCACTTTCTTCAACTACCAAATTCGGCTCTACTCTGATATCAGTTTGTCTTTCCTCATCTAATTTCATAATGTCTCGAAATTCGAACTCATTTCTTAAATATTCTGGGGGCAACTTCCATTTTCTCAATTGTCTATGATGGACACGATATTGTTTACCAAGGTGGTCGGCTTCTATTATGTATGTAACCCTATTTGGGTGTATTTGTATGATTTTATAAGGTCCATAATATCGAGGTCTGAACTTATTCACAGTGAGATCCCCAGGGAAATGAACTTTGAGTCCCACCATTTGGTTTAATTCATAAGGCTCAAACCTTTGATGTCCCTCTTCCCATCTTCTCGTCTACTCGGGGTAACGGTAACCCAGTGTGCAAAACATGGGCCTTTTTTAAGATGTTCTCACAGGGTGTCAAATTCGTCTCAGAATGGGTGGTATGATTGTAAACCAAAATTACTTGAGAAAGATCTTCATCCCACGATGTTGGGTGCTTGATGGACATCCTTAAATATTGGCTTAATGTTCTATTGACTCTTTCCACTGCACCATTTGAAGCGGGTGTATATGGGGTTGTCAGTACATGTTTAATCCCTTGAGTCCTCAATAAATCTTCAAATTCTGGCCCTATAAATTCTCTTCCATTATCACTTAATAAGCGTTCAGGAAGCTTAGGGAGGAAGGGTAAGATGTTATTTTTCAGGGCTGAAGTTACTGTTAAACTTTGCTTATTTCTTAATGGGATTGCCGAGACCCATTTCGTGAAATGATCCACCATGACTAATGCATATTGGTTTCCTTTAGATGATTTAGGAAACTGGATCAAATCTACTGCAACCAACTCAAAAGGTGTTGATGTAGCTATTTTTAATACAGGCGGTTCATAAATGATGTTGGAAATTTTATATGCCTGACATTTGTAACAGGTGGATGTTATATCTGCACAAATGGTGTTAATTTTCGGATGCCAGATTCTTTGGATTAAGAGAGAATATAATTTGTGTTTCCCCACATGGGCAAAGTTCACATGTGTCTTGATGGCAATTTTCGTCAAATAAGTGTCAGGTACCACCAACGCAAATTCACCTGTTAACATTTCCCGATATAATCGACCATCCCTTAAGTACAAATACTTATGGGATCGTGCAAATGGTCTTAAAATTCCCACAAATGGTAAATTCCTTATTATGGCCCGTTTTAATCTTATTAATACTGGATCATGGTCCTGAATAAGATCCACTTCCGTATCTTCTATTCCGAGTGGATTTATAATATCGTCATCCTCATTTCCCACAACATGATATATACGAATTGTTTGTTTCACCTCCCCACCAGTCTGTTGTTCTCTTCCCTCTTTTGGTGTTTTTACTTCCGATGCCGAACTTTGGTTCTCTTCCATCGACTCATTTAAGAGATCAAACTCTTGAAACTCTCCAGATTTAATCATTTTGGTGGCACTTATTGTTTCTTCTTTCCCAGAGTTCATTAATAACAACAGATTATAATGGACTCCTCCCAAGCACAAAAGATGACAAGGATTACCTTCCGTAGAATCTCCATAACGCAAGGGCTTCACATCTCCATAATACACATAAACTTTGATCTTTTTAATATTTGCAAATGCTTGTATTGCCTGTGTGATTGGGAACTGTCCCACATTCTTCATCAGTTGTAATCTTTTGGTAATTTGTTTTGCGTTCTTTCCCCTGTTGGCAAACCATACTTCACTCTATTCTCCATAAGCTCATGAATTACCTCTTCTCGTATTGCTTGGTGTTGTTCTTTCGAGCCACATAACCAAGTTGAAAAAGCTTGGAATAATGAATCACCTCCGCCAGGCATTTTGATTTCAGAAAAACCTTTAGGAAGGCAATTTCCAAGTGTGACCTCATGATCTTCCTCATTCCCCCTTCATGGGTGCTCTTGACAAAACATCGGCCACTACATTGTTTTTCCCGGGTATATATTTCAACTCATAATCGATGTCATTTAGTTCTTCTAAAGTTCGAGCCACACGCGCATTTACTAAAGGCATATTATAGAGGAACAACAGGGGCTTATGATCTGTGTGGATGATGACTTGAATACCACACAAGAAGGGTTTTAATGATCTTACTGCCCACCTGATGGCGGCTATTTCCTTTTCGGTTGTACTATATCGTTGTTCTGCTTTCGAGAAAGTGGTGGAGATGAAGGCTATGGGTAATTCCTTTCCCTGTTGGTCTTGAGCCAAACAAGCTCCTGCTCCTACATCCGAAGCGTCCACATACAACTTCAATGGTTGGGCTCCTTCTGAGCGATCAGGATAAGTCAAAATTGGTGGTTCAATTAAAGTCTTCTTCAAGGTTTCAAATGCCTCATTACACTTCTCAGTCCATTTCAAGGTTTTTCCTCCCAATAATTCAAAAAGAGGCTTGGCAGATTACTGAACAATGTGGGATATGCCTCCTATAGAAATTTATCATTCCTAAAAACTGTCTTAATTGGACGAATGGTCTTGGGGGTTGGAAATTTCATTATACCCTGTAAACTTTCATCCAAGGGAACCATCCCATTTTCGGAAACCTTGTGCCCCAAGTACTTGAACTTCTTTTCTCAATAGGAATGTCTTAGTGGGTTTTATTTTGAACCCTGTTTCTTCAAAAGCTTTCAAGACTTTTTCCAATATTTCAAGATGTTTCTCAAAAGTTTCACTTATAATAAGTACGTCATCCAAATATACCATGCATTCGCTCCATGGGATATGGGACAAAGCGAATCGCATCCCGCGTTGAAATGTATGTCCGTTTTTGACCCCAAAGGGCATTTTAAAAGCTGTTTTTTCAATGCTATTCTCTTCCATCTCTACTTGGTAATAACCTTTAACCAGATCTATGGTGGTAAAATACTTCATCCCTTGTAGACTGAAAAGCATATCAACAAGATTTGGTATAGGAAAACTATCTCCCTTTGTGACTTTATTAAGCTCACGGTAGTCTATACAAAGCCGTATAGTTCCGTCTTTCTTCCTAATGGGTACCACGGGAGCAGAGTAAGGTGATTTACTTCTTCGTATTATTCCCTCTTCTTCCATTTTCTTACAATTTTCCTCTATCTCTTTCAATATTGGTCCCTGTAATCGCCTCACTGGTACTTGCACAGGGTCTTCTGTTAACGTTTCGATCGTATGTTTTATTACACTGGTACATCCTACGTCTGAATCTCCCTTACTTAAAACAACTGGATATCGGGCCAATAATAATGTAAGCTGTTCTCTTTGTTCTGTGGTAACATCTGCTTCTTCTAATCGAAAAGCTTGTTTGATTTGCTCGTATGTCCATTCTTTCTTCTCTTCTTCATTTGTTCCACCCAATTCCACCAAACCTATTGATGGATGGTAATTTTCTAGTGTTTCCATTTTTCCTATTATAGATCCTTTTTGTAATTTCTTTGGGCGATCATCATCATTTCGAACGATCAGGATAGCTCTGTTCTGATGAAACTTCACCAAAGCCGGATCTATACTCAACTTTTTAGGCAACGCCTCCTCGGACTCTACCAGCATCACTTGATCTTCAGACAACTCTGGCCTTGTTCTTACCTCTATGGTGGTATACTCTTTAGGCTGAAGCATGATATTTTCAGCTACTACGCAAGTTAATCTCAAGTTCTGTTCCTCTCTCATATCCTTTTGCAACTGTCTGTACCTTATTTCCTCTACGCACCACCAATTCTTTTGCACTGGGATCAGGCAACAAATGTTCCCTCTTGAGAACATCATACCCAATTACCTACGTCATATTCTGTTACCTCATCAGGTATGATGATAAACCGGTTTGAGCTTAACATATAATCAGTGGCTAATTTAAATGATATAATTACTTCGCCCATAACGGGGAACTTATTTCTTCCGATTCCTTCCACGCTCCGATAAGCTGTACTCATTCTTGGGTATTTTTCGGGATCTAACACATTGAAACAACGAGCAGTTATTAAGCTAACTTCAGCGCCTGTATCCACAAATGCAACACATTTTGTTAACTGGGGCTGATCCGGAATAGAAACTCCTAACAATAATGTTTCATCAGGGGTTCTTATCTCTCTATAGGTGATAATTTCTTCTGGTTCTTCGTTATCTTGCTGTCTTTCTCCTGTCACTTCATTTAGACCAAAATTTTTGGTCTCTCCAGAATCCTCAACTTGCCATTCCCTTTCAATGTCCATTTCAATTTCATTTTCTTCTACACCTTGATATATGTCTTGTTGACAACTATTAGAATGGTCTTCAGTGATTTGAATCTGAGGAATCTCCTGAGACTCTCCAGAAGGTTCCTCTACTCTTTCATCTTCCTGGTTGTGTATCTGTTGATTCTCCAGCAAGAGGTCTTCCCTGCCGGAGCTTATTAGTTTCCCTGGTTAGTTGGGCAATCTTTTCCTAAATGATCCCCCTCACACAATGGGCACTGAAATTTGTCATTATTCTTGACGGGACAACTCCCCACCAGATGGCCTACTTCTTTACAATGTAAACATCTATTTTGAGCTATATAACAATCATCATACTGGTGTCCTCTTTTTCCACAATATCTGCACAATGGTCGAGCTCGGCACTGACTCATTGTGTGTCCTGGTTTCTTACAATGGAAACAGGACTGTCTTGTATTGTCTTGAAATCGCCGGTTTGACTGTCCACGATACCATGTTGCTGAATCTCTAGATCTTCCTCTGCCATTATATGAGTTATCCTGGTTCCGAGGAGTTTCCTCCCTATTGGGTACTGATTGGGTTACCACATTGATCTTCGCTGGACACCCTATGGCCACTTCCGGTTGGTGTGAACAACAACACATTAAGAGCTATGAAGAGAGGTTGAAAGAGTTAGGAATGTTCTCGGTTGAAAGGAGATTTCTCAGAGGGGATATGATACAAGTTTACAAAATATTTGCATCTGGCAGTAATACAGAGATTGAAAAATACTTTATAGTGGACCAAGGAAGAGTAACTAGAGGACATGATAAGAAAATTAAAAAGAAGCCATGCCATCTCGATCTAAGAAAGTACTCTTTCAGTAATAGAGTTGTTAATTTTTGGAATGACTTGCCACAAGAGATTGTTGATTGTGATTCTCTTGTCAAATTTAAAAAGGGGCTAGATAGATATATGGATGTTTAGGTATTATATAGAATAACTTGACTAAGCCAAATTGTATATTTGTATTTTTTAGATCAACCTATGACCAAGCCTAATGGCAGTTTTTTTTTGTAGTGGGTGATGGTTCATTGAATATTGCATGTAGAACTGGCCTTGGTGTTATTTTTTATCTTTGCATGAGTAAACTGATAACTAGGGATAGGACAGACCTAGTCTTTGTGCATGTATTAGTTGTTAATATTTGTTTTGACTGGGAACAAGGCCCTTGTGGCTTCTAACTGTCTCTATTTTTCCTATGTTCCTATGTTCCTACATTCTTGCAGTCATTTCCTGGAACTTAGGTGATACTGAAGCCGGCTGAGTCAAATCAATTAACTTTTTATCAAAAACTCCCCTTTCAACCGTGTAACTACTATCTACAATAGCCACTAATCTTTCCCAGGGTATTTGTAAACCCAATGATGTTTCAATAGCCATTAATGTATTGTTAACTTTTGTCTTCACCTCTTCGGGCAAACTCTTTAAAAACCTCTGGCGTACTATGGGCATCTTGGTAACTTCATTTCCAGGAAATGCTTTCTGAGCTAGACCTATTAATCTTAATGCGAAGAGTGGAATTGTCTCGCCTTCCTTCAAGCTTGCCTCTGTAAAATTTTCGGAGTCCACTCTTCAATTCTTTTTCAAGCTCTTCTCTGTACCATTGCAACATTCGTTCCCTTACTTCTCCATATTCTACAGAAGTTTGAGCTATGATCTTATAAACCTCCGATGCAACTCCTTCTAAATGTTGGCCCAATAAGGGTACTCTTCCTTCAACCGAACCAGGATAGGTAACTGCACAATAATCTTCAAACCGGGTTAAAAATTGTACCAACGTTTCTCCGGAACTCATTCGAAATTTCCCTGGTGGTATTACCTTTGGTTTCTTCTCAATCGCCAGTGCCTGGATTAATGCTGTCACAGATTGTACTAATTCAGCATTTTGCTGAAGCAAAGCATCTAAAGTTCGACCACCTGCAAAACTATTATTATTTTCTCCCGAATGATTATTTAAATCACCCAAATTTGGTGGATTATTATTATTTCCAACAGGAGGGTTCTCTGAAGGATTTGCCTCCGAAGCAGGAATTTTAACATTATCCAACTGGGAATTCATGTCATCAGTCATATTTTTTTTTTTTTTTTTTTTCAAATAATGGAATGAGTGAGTATTAGAATACAAGAAGGGACTTATCCCAAAAAATGTGAATCAGAGTGACAGAACACTCAGCAGCAGAGGTAGGCACCTCAAAGGGAATAACTACGCTCTGCTACCAATTTATGTAATGGGGGCTCATTACAAGAAAAATGGAGAAACAGTGATTCACTCTTACCAAGATGAATAACGAGATTTCCCCACTTTTCCTTCAGGAGTTTTCGTATTGAGAACGTGGAATACAGAGTACGAAATTTCCTGTGAATTTTCTATCCCCGTCCACTTTTTCAGACTTCCCAAAGAGGGCAAAGTTCAGCTGCTGAGTAAAATATAAACTTAATTAAATGATGATAAATTCTTCCAAAATATAATAACTTTTTAAATAAAATACTCACTCAAGACTGATGATTTAGGTATTCAGACCATACGTTTATTGAATTCTTCAAAGGGGGAAAACAAATAAACCCTTTTTCTTATGTATTAATATATTAAATATAACACATTACAATAATAAATACTCTATTCTTAAATATATTTACAAGCCTACCTAACTAAGGAAGCTCCCTCTAAAAATGATAAATTGTTTAAATGATAAAATACCTAACATAAAAATAAATATAAAAATAACTTTTAATTCTTAGAAAATTATAAAAACACTTTTAATTTATAACTGTACAAAATAATACAAAAACCTAGCCAATAAATAAGTAATCAAAATCAATGTTAGACAAATAATAATAATAACAAATTATAAATTAAAGATAAAGACCAGTTGTTTTACCTTTGGGTTGGACATCTTATCCTCAATAGGAACACTTGACTCTTCCACAAAGGGGATCAATCAAACCTCTCTTCCCCACTGGGTAAAGCACAATATCTGGTATTCTCAAAATCAAATATGGTGGTGAAGTCTTGAGAAAAATTACAGGAACTTCGATGTTGATTCCTTGGACTGGTCAACTGAACCCTTTTAATAAAAGAATAAAAATGGAAAATTAAACATAAATCCCCCCCTTTGTATGATTAAACTGTAGTAAATTTAGATTATTATACTTAAATGAATCTTACCAATTAATTTATTTCAAAACTTTAAATTAAACTATTAGATTTAATTTAAACATTATACTTTAATGATAACTTTAAATTAAATTTTATGAGATTTAGATTAAGGAATTTTATCAATTACTTTTTTTTTTAAACCTTAAATTTACTCATTATTTATTAACTCTGTTAATATTATTTTAAACTTATACAATAATGATTATAAAACTTCTTACTCTTTTTTTGTTCATCAACAACAGTATAATCACAACTTACCCAGGGTTGGGGTGTATAAGGTCCAAAAGTTGGTATCTGTTTTTTCAGAAATAATAACAGTATTTTCCAGATTTCTTTTTATGACTTCTCAATATAATTTCTCTCGCTTCTTTCAAAATAACCAAACAAATATTTACTTTATATCAATACTTTCTAGGGAAAGATATAAAAGAAACGTAACTTCACTTCAATATATATATATATATATATATATATATATATATATATATATATATATATATATATATATATATATATATATATATATATATATATATATATATAACAGATTGGTTTGCAAAAATATTGCAAACAATGCAACAAAAGGCATACTTGAGAATCTTTAAATGCTATTATTTATTTAATGGCAAAACAATCATATTATTACTATTTAAGAGATGACAAGATAATTAATTTGACTTTTCGGGTCAACAAAGCCCATGTTCATTGATGATAATCTGTGGGTGAGAGATGAAAACAAACATATATAGAATATACATTTAATGAGATGAAATATATATATATATATATATATATATATATATATATATATATATATATATATATATATATATATATATATATATATATATATATATATATATATATATATATAATGATACATAAGATACAACAAATACAACACATTTATATTAGGCACATTCAGTAATAATACATTAGTAGACTAAGTTGTGAGATGGGAATGAGATATGGCATATGAGTAAATATGATTTAGTTGGCTGAATGAGTAATGTAGTAGGAGAGGATAAATTCATGCATGGATATTAGTATGTGAAATTGTAGGGTGGTAATAGGGGGGGAATAAATGATGTGGGTGAGGATGTTATTGGTGATGATCTGGTGGAATTTAAAGTTTTAAAGTTTTTTTTAAGCAATGTCATCCTAACAGGAGATATACACACCACAGTATATATGCTGCAATATAATACCGCCTATTTCAATACATTGGCCTTGGAAGGTGTGTTGTGAAGACACCAGTGTTTGAGGATGATGTGGTTGAGAGATTCTGTGATGCCCTATCATCAAGGAAGCATGCTGTGGCACATGCTATGAGCATAAGTCACCTGTCCATATGGAAGGTTCTGTGGGAATAACCTACTTGTGAACCACTTTGAGAGGGCTCAGTCCCTGCAATCAGGCGATTATGCACTTTGTACAGTGGTTCCTTCATTGCTGGGGAAATAATGCTACCTTCTCCACTCACATGTTATTCACAGATGAAGCCTACTTTACCTTTGACTTATTTTAAAAGCAGGAATAGCCACATCAGGGACTATGTGAACCCACAAGTAGTTGCTGTTCAAAATTACCAACAATGGTTTTCCATGCTCATCTGGGCTGGAATCTTTGGTCGACATTTGCTGAGACCTGTAATCCTGCCAACAAGGTTAATGGGAACTGAAGACCGTACTTACGGATATGCTGGACAACATACAGCTTGTGGTGCACTGACAACTCTGGTTCCAGCATGATGGCTCCCCAGCACACTTCTATATTGATGCACGGGTGCAGCTAACCATCAACTTTGAACATTGGATTGAATGTGCATGATCTGTTGCATGGTCGCCTCATTCACCTGACCTAAAGCCCTTTGACTTTAATCTTTGGGAGTATGTAAAGGTATGATATGTGAAACTCCAGTTACCTCTAGATCTCACTTGAATGCCTGTATCAATGATGCATTTCACCACATCACCCATAATCCTGCCATTCTCAACAGAGTTGGACGGTTGTTGCTGTAATGAGTCATAGGGCAAAGTGTTTGAACACACATTGTAATGTAAATATGCCTACCAATAAAATGTATTGTGTGCAATTGTTTTTATTGAAT
>SEYY01018858.1:5000-7500 GCA_009176605.1 Armadillidium nasatum | reverse complement strand
AAAAAATTTACAGGTTATTATGAATTGTGAAGTTCTCTGTAGTCAGAAGTATAACAGAAAACGCTTTATGATGTTAGGTCCCCTCCCCCCCCCCTTTTTTTTTTTTGGGGGGGGGGTTTTTTTGTTTGGAATAGGTGATCAAATACACTCTCTCCATCACTTCTAATTTTCCACCACTCTCCTTTCCTTTTATTCCATTCATAAAGTAAACACTTGAACACTTTTTCTTTCATCTACTTTCCTTTCATTTGCTCTTGTTAATTCTTTGATTAGTTCCTTCTATACTCATTGCATCTGCTACTTTTTCCAATGTCCCTATCCACTATGCCTATTAAATTATATATATATATATATATATATATATATATATATATATATATATATATATATATATATATATATATATATATATATATATATATATATATATATATATATATATATATATATATATATATATATATATATATTAATTTTTCTCCCTCTTCTAACATTTCCTTTATTGGAGGCATCTTTATTCTCAATCTTTTACTGCAAACTTCAGATGTAGGTGTGATTGCTTTTGTTAGGATTTAAAATTTGTTTGTACTATTACTTCTCTATCTGACTTGACCACCTTGTGATTATTTTCCACATATTGATTATAAAAATCTGGTTCATTTGTTTCTTTAAGCTCTAATGTTTCCATCTCCATTTTTTTTTTTTTTTTTAAACCTTTTTAGCATCTTCCCACTGAAGATATTCATCTTATAGGACACGTATGTTTATCATTATCTACTAGGCTTACTATGTATGCTATTTGAGATTTGAAATTATCCACATTCACAAAAGACCCATCTGTGTAAAATTCTACCATAACTTTTCTTAATCTCTCAATCACTATAACTAATGGTTCATACTTTTTTTTTTTTTTAAATCCCTTATTTATTTTTTCATGCTTGTTTTATCCTTTCACACAGCTACTCAAGTATATGGTAGAGGTTAGGATACTGTATTTCATGATGAACTGGCTGTCAATATCAATATATAAAACAGTTAGATAAAAGATAAAAATGCAGGTTATTAGGAATTGTCATTTTCTTTGTAGTCAGTAGTAGAACAGATATTTTATGATAAGGCTCTGCTTTTTTTTTTCTTGGATGCACAAAGCGAAATGGTTAGCTCAAACAAGTCTGCATACTTGACCACAGAGACCAACAAGGTATACACAATCCATTGGGAATGTTAAGAATGTAGGCTATGATTGTAAAGATTATATGCATTTTGTATATATATATATATATATATATATATATATATATATATATATATATATATATATATATATATATATATATATATATATATATATATATATATATATATTTTGTATATATATATATATATCGTTGTTTTAATGTTTTAAATTGAAGTTTTTAATGTAGGTATTCAGTTTTACTTTGTTTGGTTGTTTGTCTGTTTGTTTTAATCGTGATTGTGTGTGTGTAGAAATGCTGGTTGTCATAGGTGTGTTTTTTTTTACACTATACCAATGTCCGTGGCTTACAATCTAATTTAGCATCTCTGGAATACCACCTTTCTAACTCTCATCATAACATTTTACTCTTGTCTGAGACCCAGACATCTAATGATTCCTCTTAACTTTTTAATATCAACTTTAACTTATTTCATAATTTCCATTCTGAGAGTGGAGTATGTGCCTATGTAAACACAAGCAATCCAGTAACACATATTGTAAACCTTGAATCTCCTAACTTCGATGGCTTCTGAGGCTTAAAATCTTTCTTACTACTACTACTACAATAAACTTGTGCTTCTGCTACTGTTCTCCCAAAAGTAAAGATTTTCTTCCATTTTCGAGTACCTTACTACTACTCACGAAACTGTTACATTGTAACATCCAAATATTGAGGTTTTCTATTTACATGATTCCAATGTATAGAACACTAAATGATTGTTTCCTCTCATACAAATCTAGGAGGGGAGAAGGCTGAAATATTCAGCATTCTCAAAGATTGGAGCAACTGATTCAAGAACCAACACACACTCCGGACTGTCACAATCAATCCTTGAACACCCTTGACTTATTCTTTACTACTAGTCCTTCTCTCTATAAATATGCTGCCTTCGCACTCAATTTTAATTCTGACTACAATCTTATTTATATTAATTTTCATGCTTTCTCTGCAACTGCTTCACCCTACTCTAAGCTTATCTTCTGGCACTTTGATTAGACTAACTGGGGTCCTTGCGCTGCTTCTCTGTTAGCTATCCCTGGAGGGACTGCTTTGACTCTGAAGGTGCTTTGGTTTCTTCCAGTAAGGTAGGGGCTGTAATCATTGATGGGATGAGCAGGTTTATTCCTTCTTCGTCTTAATCTTTCTCTCCTCAAAAACCATGTTTCGATCGTGCTTGCTCTCGTGCCATTCAAGCTGAAAACAGTGTGTATCGAAAATGGAAACATTCTCCTTCTCCCATCACCCTAACTGGAAATCGTTGC
>SEYY01018857.1:72500-77386 GCA_009176605.1 Armadillidium nasatum | reverse complement strand
TTAAGGAAAAAATTGTTGCCATCAGTTTTTATTAAAATTTAACTTAAATTTATGAAAATAAAGAGGAAACAAAACAAGATTTTTGTATTAGTCTTTTACTTGAAAAACACACTCACATGCAACGCGCGCGCACACACACACACACACACACACACACACACATATATATATATATATATATATATATATATATATATATATATATATATATATATATATATATATATATATATATATATATATATATATATATATATATATATATATATATATATATATATATATATAAAGAAAAATTCAATGGTGTGAGGTTTGGGGACCTTGGCGGCTAACTAATAGGCCCACCTCGACCAATCTATCTTTCTGGAAAAGCTCCATTTAAATATTCTATGACCTGGCGAGATAAATATGGAGCAGCTCCGTCTTGCTGATAGTACATAGAATTTATTATGTTTAAACTTTAAAGGAACGTACTCCAATAATAATAATAATAATAATAATAATAATAAATAATAATAATAATAATAACAATAATAATAACTGATTGATTGATCAAAATAAATATGTATATATGTATATATTTGTATGAGTGTGCGTGTGCGTGTGTGTGTGTGATTGAGAGGAAGGGCAATTTAGCGTTTCTGTAGATGAAATAAACCCGAAAATTTAATCATCAATCAATTTTCAAATTCCAATAATAATTCAATTTACATTTCAAACAGAAAAATACCTTTTGTCAAACTAACCAATTTTAAACGAAATAAATAAATAAATTAAATAAATAAATAAATAAATTGAAAATGTATTTGTTAAAAAACAGTTACGTAGATTTAATTGAGGTTTTGAAAATGTATGACATTATATAAGTAAATTCTCCAACACACACACACACACATGCACCCTATTAGAGAAGTGTGTACATACTCACAGACAGATATAAAAGCACACGCACATAAAGACACACACAATATTGAGCATAGAGGAGCTACATTTATTTTTGTTTTAGTAGCGATTTCAAAAGCGTTATGACTAAATTTCAACTCGCAGACCTTTACTTCTCAAGTTAGGTGAAATTAAAATTAGGCAAACCTTTACGCGCAGACGCACTCATAATATATATATATATATATATATATATATATATATATATATATATATATATATATATATATATATATATATATATATATATATATATATATATATATATATATATATATATATATATATATATATATATATATATATATATATATATATATATTACTGACTTGATTAGGTAAACTAGGTAGGGAATAAGGCTCTAATCTGTTAAGTGGATGTCAGTACATTTTGCTGAAGTAATGTACATTATTGCAATTTTTAATAAAGAATTATTAACATTTAATTACGAAGAGAAAAAGTGAATTTGTCATAAAGCTAAAGTGATGAAATCGATCATCAATTATTATTTGTATTTTAGAGGCAGTCAGGGGCACCAAAATCTTTTAAGTAATTAGGCCCTATGAATGTCTAAATAGAGCCCTCACACACACACACATATATATATATATATATATATATATATATATATATATATATATATATATATATATATATATATATATATATATATATATATATATATATATATATATATATATATATCAGAGGTGGGCGCGCAAGTTGAAATTATTGGTCCGCAAGCGCAAAAGCGCAACTTATATTAAAAAGTTTATAACGCAAGTGAAAGAGCGCAAGTGCGCAACATTACAAAATTGTTGAAGCGCACATGCAAGAGTACAAAAAAAAAATGATAAGATTTTAATTATATTTTAGTCAATTATTGATACCCTCAGTCACATTCTGTAGCACCTTGAAGAAACTAATATTCCTATTCATAAAAATGAACTTTCCAAAGTTGCTGACTTCCATGACTGCTCTCTTTGGCCTAAGAATGTCTGACCCTTGACTGAATTGCCTCTCCGCATCAGCCTAAGCTAGCTAAAAGGGTATTTTACTTAATGAATAAATCGACCCAGACCTCCTGCTATTCACATGGAAAAAGTTCCTTAGTGAGGGGAGTGCTGGGGTGTACATTAATTTCAGCCCAGTTATCCAGGGTCTCCTCTAACTTGTCTTCCAGAAGTGTCGGCTGCATCGATGTGGACTTGCTTCTGAAATATTTAAAACAGGTTTCAAGTATTCTCATAATAAATCCAGTTTTCAAGTTCCATTTGAGCTACTACATGGACAGCTGCATTGTGGATAAGAACATCAGAAATGTTATATAATTTAAGAAATATATTACTTTCATAAAATGATAATTATAGGAATGATAAATGATAGGAATTATTTCACAATTAATTATTGTTTTTCAACTTAAGTTGAAAAACAATAATTAATTTGAAATAATTCCTTTTACGCGTACGAAGAAAAGCTTAAAATTTTTCAAATTATAAAAATTAAACTCACCTTAAATGGGTCATTTGGAGTTCATTCAATTTCAGTGCCCTCATGTTATATTATAGTACTAGTAAGTCGCAAATATAAAAACGTATTTACAAAATAAATAATAATAATTAATAGAAGCGAGTTTTTCCTTTAAAAAGAACTAAAGAAAACTTTTCAAAACATGCCGATTGCGTTTGTTTACAACTTAACATATGAAATTGCCAGTTGATTTTTAGAGCATAATTATTAATCATTAATCAACATATATTTCAACGATGATGTCACAGAATTTAGCAAATATTGTTGATCATGCTTTGCACTCCTTTTCTTGCCTTTTCTTGAAAACTTTACGAAGTCTTGAGCAATTTAACAAAACTTGCGTTCTTAAAAAAAATGGTGAAGCGCAAGTGCAAGAATACTATTTTCCCAAAATTTTGCTTAAGTGCAAGAGAGCTAGTCACTTATCTTAAGCGATATAGATATATATATATATATATATATATATATATATATATATATATATATATATATATATATATATATATATATATATATATATATATATATATATATATATGTGTGTGTGTGTGTATGTGTGGTTTAATGAATCTATATGTTTAGATTTCGATTGTCAGCGTTATTTTATTAAATTAGCAAAATTTCGCTCAGTTTTCATTCCAAGTTTGGACATTATTTGCTTTTACAAATCCAGACCTTTAATTATTTTAATTTATATTTATTCTTACTCGGACTTCAATATTTTTGGCTTAATTTGCCTCATCTTTGAAGTGGTGAAAAATTTGATTATCGAAAAGACAAGTGAATAAAAATATTAAAATTAAATAAAAAATTAAAATTAAAATAAAATTAAAATTCTGAAACTGCAGAAATAAAATATCTTCTTTTTCCTATTACTAACTGTTATAGGACTCAAAAACGAAAAGGAACCTAAATAAATAATAAATAAATAAATAAATAAATAATTTTCTAAATATTTTCTACCCGAGTCCTAAAAATTTATTTTAAAAATTTCTCGAATTTGAATAGAAACTTAATTTAATTGGAAATTTTTTTTAAAAAAAAGGCAAAGAATAAAAAAAGCTTACTTGACATTTTTTATCTAAATAAAAGAGTTGAAAATACGATAATAAAAACTCTTTTTATTTTTTGAGGAAAATAAAATAAAAATATATTTAAAAATTATAAATATAAATATTTCATTTTAGAACATTAATAAAATTCTGACAAGATTTACTCGTCAAATAAATTTGTTTTGGTGAATCAATAAAAATAAAAATAATTTACAAAATAATAGCGAATTATTTTATTTTTAAATTGACAATGTTTTAAGTGTAATAATAATAATAATAATAATAATAATAATAATAATAAAAATAATAATAATAATAATAGGATTAGTTTGTAAAATTTTTTAAATTGAATTTTTTATTATACTTTTTACGACCCTCAGTTTTCGTTTCTGTTTATATAAAAACTATTTCTGGACCATAAAATGTTTGTTCAAAGCATTTGGTGTGCAAGAAACAAGTCTCGAGAAACCAGTTATAAATAATTAATGTAATACCATTAATTATTATTATTATTATTGGTCGTTGTTTTTGTTGTTTTTGAAGAACAATTATTCGACGATAGGATCCTGTTAACGCTTAAGGGCACTGTTGTACTTGCAATAAATCACGCAGGCCGTATCCACGTCAGGAAGTTATAAGTATGAAGCTTTTTTAGTTTATACAGGCTTATAAATTGAGCGGTATCCTTAACGTTGTCTTTCATTTTGTATATAATGTTGTATATTTCTAAAAGGTTATGGGCTCAGTTGACTTGCAGTGCATCATAATTCCTTAAAAATTATTCTTTTTTGCATCAGTAATTGATCAATTATTCAATGCCGTGAAATTTAACCTAAAAAATATGAGTCTTACTAGTTTCTATGGTATTGAAACCTTATGTAAAGATAACTACGACACTGGAAGATGCAAATTTAAGTACTGATAGTTAAAAATTGTTATTCGATTTCCTTAAAGAGTTATTTAACTAAACCGGAAGTTACTGAAAGTAGCAGTGATGCAGTGAGTAATTGGATTAAGAACAACAATAAAGCTAGGTCAGATACAATTTTAAATATAAGTGCTTCTGAAGTAAATAAGATTAAAACATTGTTACATCACGTGATACATGGCTACAATTCCAAAACGTTTATTAATCGAAAGAACCTGTTAGGAAGACTTTGCTGTTGAAGCAGCTTACATTGCAGCATTTGCAAAGTGATGATGTGCTTGAGCATTTTAGAAAATTCTTCGACGCCGTAGATAAATTTGGTTAAGATGGAAGTAAATGTCAACCCAGACCTCACGATTATGCTTATTTAAAGTTTTCATGCCAGTTTTGAAAATTTTCGACGTGCATCGTGCCGCAAGATGAGGTTCCAAATT
>SEYY01018857.1:60000-67500 GCA_009176605.1 Armadillidium nasatum | reverse complement strand
TCCTAAGTATATACTACCTAGAAAATTTCCTCCTCGAATAGGGCAGTGCCCGTGAGATATGAACTTTTTTTAATATATATATATATATATATATATATATATATATATATATATATATATATATATATATATATATATATATATATATATATATATATATATATATATATATATATATATATATTACCGTAAAAGACAGTTTTGTTAGGAAAAACTAGTTTTAACAATCTCTTTTTAGTTTAAGTTTGATTAAGTTATTTAGAATGAGTTAAAGGAGATAGTTAAATGTTAATTTTTCCTAGAAAAATCGGTTTTTTTACGGTAATATATATATATATATATATATATATATATATATATATATATATATATATATATATATATATATATATATATATATATATATATATATATATATATATATATATATATATATATATATAATCTAGTTAATTAATTTGTTATTTGTATACTTTGGTTTCTTAGGATTTTCTATGAAATTCTTTATAATATCTGTTTGGAAGATATTGAAGAAAAAGCGAAAGAGAAGCATTGAACATCAAATCTGAATTCTACAAAATCTGAAAAATTCGTTCTCTTTGGGAATATATTAAGTGAATTTAGATGTTCATAAGAATTTGGTTAAAAACCTATTTAAATTTTTTTTTCATAATTAGGATAATATAACTGTAGAAATGATTGAATAAATAGCCTCCATATTTAACCTATCTCTTTATTCTTAGATTTTGAGGAAAATATAATAGAGAAAAGCATAAAGGATTTACCTTTACAAATTGTTGAAACAAATTTTACACAAAATTTTAATGGCCATTGTTCCAGTCTCAACTCATAAATTGTCAATGATTGAAATGATGATCAATTTTAGATCGTTTTGCTCGAACAAAATATTTCTATTTGATGTCAGGAATGTCAAAGAAGAAAAATTTGACATATTTTTTTGTATTGCAAGAGTTCTCTGTTGAAAAAAAAATCAGAAAAGAAAGTAAAATATTTAAGGAAATAAAATATGAATGCAAACTCTCAGAAAATAGAAAAAGAAAGAGTATTGGAAGCCTAGAGGGGAAACGACAAAAAGAAAAAAAAAAAAAAATTAGGGGAGTAAATCCAAACAAAAAGGTAGTAAAAATTTGGAAAAATTAGCAACTGTATGAAAGGAAATAACAAACGAAGAAGCTAAACAAATTGAAAAGCTTACTAAACATTAAGAAAAATACCCTTAAGAAGAAATTGATGAAATTTAAGAGATTTCATAATACGATGAGGAAGAGGCACAGGAGATAAGGTGAGAGAAGCAGAAGAGAGAAGGAGAACCCTTACAGTAAAAAAAAAAAAATTAAAAGTAGATAAAATCAGTTAGAGTAGGACAAAATAATCCTATAACTCTTAGGGTAAATGAAAAACAGAAACAAAACAGAACTAAAGCATGGAGGATCGGATTTGAAAACTGAAAAAATAAGTTATAAAACCAGAAAACAATAAATTTTCTTTCAATAAAATAACAAAATTTGATTATCGAAATTGCATTTTACATGAAATAGCTTTATTCATCATTCTCTATTTTCTCATCAGTTAACCTTAAAAAAAAGTATCGCTTATTTTGCAAATAAACAAATATATATTAAATAATGCATTACAAAAATTGTCCTAACGAATCGTTGGGACAAGTGGCAAAAATGTCAACAAATTTTTTCAGTTATTTTCTTATTTGAAAATAAATCGGTGAAGCGACTTTTTTTATTATGCTTTAACATGTCTTTTCTCTATTGAAAATTTTACTGTGACATTTTTGAAACTTGTCCCAACGATTCGTTAGGACAATGTTTGCAGTGCAATCAATATATACGTATTTGCAAGCACATATGAGAAGGGAAAGGATGAATTTAACTAAGCATTTTATGTCATACTAGGACTTTTCGTTTCAGTATTGTTCGAGATCATCTGGACTCTAGTAGTTTCTGGGTCAAACTTGTTGGGGTGGTGGAAACGTGTTGGAAAGGGGTCAGTCTGAGTCCTCTTACATATAAGACAAGACCCTATATAGGTAACTTCTCTCATCATGATCCCATTGAATTTAAATTTTATTATTTTTTTATAAAAAATTTATATTTAAATTTTTAATTTAAATTTTTAAATATAAATAAAATATATATATATATATATATATATATATATATATATATATATATATATATATATATATATATATATATATATATATATATATATATATATATATATATATATATATATATATATATTGGGAATTCAGACTCACCTTCGAAATTTCTCCTCACCATCCCAATTACTTGTTCTTAATAAGGGTTTTGTTCGTCCCTATATGGAGTATGCCTTACACACATCTAGGATCATTCCACTCACACACAACTTCCCTTGAAGAGTGAAATATGGGAATTTTCTTATCTCTTTTTGCTCTCTCTCGTTTCCTATTGGTCGTCGAATCGTAGCACCTCTCATATTCTATCGCTATTACAATGGACACTTCTTCCGCATTCTCCTGTCGCATGCATCCATCATTTAATAGATTCGTGCGATGTCTTTCTGCATAGTCGAATCCTTTCTCTGTTTAACTTTCTGACCCTTGATTTAAATGCTATGCTCAATCTTACTGGTAAAGTCTGAAGCATATTTTCTAAAGTCATCCATTGTTTCAACTCCTTTTTGAGTTGCATACTTTCAAACACAATTTATCGGGTCATTTCGGCTTTTAATTTTTTTTGTTTTTTTGAATTTTCTTCAACTGTGATGGAATTTGGGAGGCCTCTTCCTTTTTCCCACCGGAGATTTATATATATATATATATATATATATATATATATATATATATATATATATATATATATATATATATATATATATATATATATATATATATATATATATATATATATATAATTTTTTTTTAAATTTTTTTCTCAATTTTTTTTTTTTAGTTTAAAAAAATATTCATATTTTTTCATTTTTTTTTAAATTTTCAAAAGTAGATTTCAATTCTTAATATGAAAATCGTTTTTCCATACTCTCTCTCGCTCTCCTTTCTTTTTTCTCTCTCTCTCTTACATTCATTTTTAATATTTATAAAAGAAGAAAAAATGTTTCAATTTACTTTAATTGCTTGAATTATTCCAAGAGCATCTTTTCAAGAATTTAGAATTTTTCATTTTGTCTTTAAAAGAAGTTTTTTAAAGAGTTAATGTTTTCCTTTTCTTGTTGTCTTCAAATTTTTATGTAAATTTCCTACACACACACACACACTATATATATATATATATATATATATATATATATATATATATATATATATATATATATATATATATATATATATATATATATATATATATATATATATATATATATATATATATATATATATATATATATATATATATATATATATATATATATATATATATATATATATATATATATATATATATATAGCGAAATGAGGTGAAAATGAATAACTTTTCGGAAACAAATGTACGAGTAAATGAGTTCTAAAATTATGTTATATTCTTCAGGTTTTCACCTGGATATATTTTGAGCTCTCTGAGCTTCCTTTCACTCAAGAAGGATTTTTTAGAAATCCTAAATCAATTTCTTAGCACCGCATATTGTGAAGATTTTTTATTTTTTTATTTTATTAAAAAGGTTCACATTTCATGGGCATTGCCCTATTCTTGATTTGCGTTCCATTGTATCTATAATTTGGTTACATTTCTTTAATATATTTGTATAATTATTATTTCACGTAAACCGGTTGCATTTTTTTTTCCTTTCTGAACCTGTTTTGGTTGAGTTTTTTTTTTTTATTCTTCTTCTGTTCACTTGAATTACGTTTTACTGTTAATGTTATGTTCTTGCTGTTAAATTTCATTTGCAACTCAGCAAACCTAACTCAAGGTGCATAAAAAAAAGGTCCCATACGCTTCACGGACCTTTCACTAATTTCTATCAAACGCAAATTCTAATAAAGTTTTTTCATCATTTCTCTGATTTAGAAATGAATAACGAAGATGAACGCAAAATTAAATCATGAAAAATGCCATTATAAACCTATTTCCTTTTTAGATATCGTTTAAATATCACATATTTTATCTGGTCATGAAGCTACTCCTGTAAAATTTTCACTTCTTTAACGTTTCCAAGGATTACCAAAATTAAATTCTGGAGAACCATCCGCATTTAATTTGTAAATAACATTGAAATCTGCACGAACATTCTCCTTGATTATTTGCATTTGAAATATGCAAAATATTCATGAATTCCCATTTTCTGAAAGGTAATATCCTATACAGTTCTAATTCAGCTAAAAGACTAGTCATTACTGCATTATTTGACAGCCCTGTACATTAACTGATATATATATATATATATATATATATATATATATATATATATATATATATATATATATATATATATATATATATATATATATATATATATATATATATATATATATATATATATATATATATATATATATATATATATATATATATATATATATATATATATATATATATAAGTATTATATTAATTCTAACAATAATCTAACTATATTTTGCAGCAAATTCACTTTTACCATCATCAAAATAATTATAATATCAGTTGTAGAAAATCTCTCTTCGAAAGAAACCGTACTAGGATTTGAAAATGTGTGTGTGTGTGCGTGTGTTTGTTACGCCTTTTTTTCTTTTTCTTTTTTTAAGATTTCAAATTACCTTAAATTTCTTTAAAAAATTTTTAATAATAATTATAAAGATTTTTTATTTCATCGTAATATATTTATGCTTATTTTAGCATTAATTTTTACACTTTAAAGTCTTTAATTTCAGTTAAATAAAATTTTATATAAATTAAATTCTTTAATTACATAGAATTATTATAATCACAATAATATAATATATATAATATATATATATATATATATATATATATATATATATATATATATATATATATATATATATATATATATATATATATATATATATATATATATATATATATTATATATATATATATATATATAATTTTTTTATATTTTTTTTTTTTTTTTTTTTTTTTTTTTTTTTTTTTTTTTTTTTTTTTTTTTTTTTTTTTTTTTTTTTTTTTTTTTTTTTTTTTTTTTTTATTTATTCATTTATTTTATTTTTATTTTATTCAACTTTCAATTTCAATTTTGAAATTCTTGAATTGAAATATTGAGTCGTTCGTCTTCATTTAATTTAACGACTTTTAACTGTATTTGTTATCTAGTTGGCTAAATGATCTACTTGGCAACTCTTCTTCTTTCCAGCTGCGACATTTTGTCTTTTTGAGTTTAAATTTCTCCATTTTCCCTTTTCAAATTTTTATCTTAAATTCTTATAGAGTATTTTTGCAACTGTTATTGTAATGTTTATTTAATTTCATAGAATTCTTTTTGTTCATGGTTCATAGTTATTTAATGTATGATTACATCACTTTGCTCTAAAGTATATATATATATATATATATATATATATATATATATATATATATATATATATATATATATATATATATATATATATATATATATATATATATATATATATATATAT
Organism: Armadillidium nasatum; assembly: GCA_009176605.1. Taxonomy (NCBI): domain Eukaryota; kingdom Metazoa; phylum Arthropoda; class Malacostraca; order Isopoda; family Armadillidiidae; genus Armadillidium; species Armadillidium nasatum. The sequence continues at coordinate 61,867 of SEYY01018857.1, read as the reverse complement.
ATATATATATATATATATATATATATATATATATATATATATATATATATACGAGAGGAAGTCAAAAAGTACCCGGAAGTGCCTTCCTGTGGAAACATGTAGAGCACTTTTCATGATAAAACATGATTGATCATTTCTCAAGTCTATAATGATGATATCGAATAGGTTATTTCATTCATTCATCGTTCATTGTCCTGTGTGTGAGCCTTTTTTTTCCATTAAAAACACGAATTTTGAGGTGAGATCCGTCATAAAATTTCTTTTTAAGCTTGGTTAGACACTTTGCAAATCATTGAGGCTTTGCAAAATGTTTATGGTGATGATGTTCCAAAAACAGCAATTTATAAATGAATTAGCCTTTTTCGAGATGGACGAGAAGACCTACAAGATGATCCAAGGGAGGGAAAACAGTCAACATCAACGAATGAAGAAAATGGTTGAGGAAAACCGTTGAATTACCATTGATCAGGTAGCTTCTGCAATGGACATTTCTCATGGGTTAGCATATTTGATTTTGACTGAATACCTCGGCCTCAGCAAGGTTTCTGCTCGATGGGTCCCAAACGCTTTTCGCCCTCACCAGATGGATCAAAGAGCTGATCTTTCGATAATTCCTTCAAATAAGATCGAAGCTAATGAAGAATTCATAGATCGACTCATAACTGGCGATGAGACGTGGATCTACTTACCAATAAGATCCTGAAAGTAAGGAGCAATCAAAGCAGTGCTTCCACAAAGATCTTCTGAACCAATGAAATTGAAATCCTAGAAATCGGCGCAAAAACTGATGACCATTGTTTTAATGGGATTCAAAAGGGATTATTTTTGGTAAGATATCTTCATGGACTATCACAAGTTTTAAGAAAATTAAGATAAGCATTGGGAAAAAAAAGGGACCAGGAAAGTTACATCGTGGTGTTCGGTTTCATCACGACGACGCTCCAGCTCATTCTTCGATGAATATATTTGTTACGAGAATTTCGACTTGAAATCTTAGCACATAAAACTGTACAGTTCTGATCTTACCCCATCTGACTTTGTTCCCAAAACTAAAAGACTACCTAAAAGGTACCGATTTTGAGAGTGTAGACCAAGCAAAAAGTGACGTTTAAGATTAGTTCAAAATGAGGTGCGAAACATTCTTCAGAAAAGGATTAAACGGATGGAAACACAGTCTTCAAAATTGATTTGACTTAGAGGGAGACTATGTATGTTTATTAAAAAATGATTTTTTTCCTCATATACTATATATATATATATATATATTATATATATATATATATATATATATATATATATATATATATATATATATATATATATATATATATATATATTTTTTTTATTTTGTTTTTTTTACTTTCCCTTGTATATAAATAATGCTCAGGCTTCAAAATAATATTTTATTATATTTTGTAACATTATACATTTATTTAAATATAATTTTCAATATTTTTGCTATTTATTTATTTTTATTATAATTTAATTTAATTTTAGTAAGTACAAAAAGTATCAAAAGTACGAAATGATACCAAAAAAGTAACAAAAAGTACCAAAAGTGTTTTCTTCTCTTTCTGCTTACTCTCTTCATTCTCTTTTACGTAACACTTCTACTTTTAACACACACAATATACGTTCACATCCTTACACATGAGCGTATTCTCTTATAAAAAACAACTAAACTCCTATTTATATATTTCCAACGAGTGTTGAAAGCATTACATTATTTGAAAAAAAAAAAAAAAATTTTAAAAAGAAAAAAAAAAAAGAAAGAAAAAAAAAATGGAGCAAAATTAAACCGAAGATTTAAAGGACTTTAAAAGGTTCATTAATTCACAGTATTTAAGAAAAGCCTTCAAAACCAAGG
>SEYY01018857.1:52500-55000 GCA_009176605.1 Armadillidium nasatum | reverse complement strand
GATAGAAAAGAAAGTCGTCAGTGAATCTCAAGAGCCGGAATCCATACTAATGTTCGGAAAGAAGAGTGTGAGGTTCTAGATGAACCAAGAAATAAGGGTTGAGGATAGTTTCAAAGATATTGGCGAGACCGTAAGTGAAAACAGTCGAACCATAAAGTTAGCAAGTTCAAAGCGGCTAACTCTGCTTCGTTTTCTGTCTGGGATTTGCTCACTTTCAATGCTGGGGAAAATATTAGAATTGAAAAAAAATGTCATTTCCGATGCTCATTTCCTCAAAACACGGAAAGGATATCGTCTTGGCAGCTTGACATCACATTATTGCCTTCACAGAGCTCAAGATACCATACACCCAATAATTTATAATCCCTTTATAAGACATGGAAGACATAAAAGGAGAAAGATTCGGAGGAGGAGGTTTGTCAGAGCCATTCAGAGTTGAATTAGATGAAAAAGGGAAGTCAAAGAGGAAAGTTCGCTAAAACAAAAGTTACAGATCCTTCAGAGCAAATAAGAAAAGGAAAGGAAAATTTACAGTAATTGTTAATTGTTTTTGGTAATGGACCTGAATTTTATTTAATAAAAAGAACAAAGGAAATAACCACACTTTTATTGAACGAAATTATGCTTTTAGTGTAACGATTCCGCGCAGAACGAAAATTTAATATCGAAAGTTCGGACAACTTCTTAACTTATGCACATATATATATATATATATATATATATATATATATATATATATATATATATATATATATATATATATATATATATATATATATATATATATATATATATATATATATATATATATATATATATATATATATATATATATATATATATATACTAAAGCATTAAAAATAGAAAAATTAATTGTTATATGTATAAGATATTTTTGTTTGTTGTTGAACAATAATAATTATCTAATATTCTTTTATTTTTTATTTTTTTTTTTTATCTTTTCGGAGATATTTATAAATTTATATTTTAATTTTCGTTATTTTTTTAATAAAAAACAAATAAAAAATTAAATAAAATTAAATAAAAAGTTTTAATTAACTGTTTAAGATTTTCTTTCTAAATGAGTTTACAGTTAATATCTTATATTAGAATTTAACACTCACTTGGGCTTGACCCTACACTTCCGGTGCCAGTCCTTTCTGATGATGGTGCCAAACTTTCAAGTCTAATCTTGGCACCTACTTCCTCGAAGTATAAACAAGCTTGCTTTAATCAAGTTCAAATTTTATTTACTTTTGAAACTAAATATGCTCTTCACTAGTTGCTTCTTGGTGGGTAGGGTGGGGGGGAGAGGAGGAATAAATAAATTTATTAAAAAAAACCAAAAGAGGGAGTGATGGTTTTCCCAATGGACTAGACATCTTTTTATCCATTTGAACATTTGAATAATTTTACAATCAATTTAGTTATAAATAAATAAATAAATGAATAAAAAAAAATAATGAAAAAAATGCCTTAAAATTGAACAAACCAGATATTAAAATCACTACAAAGTCTTATTTTTTTAAATTTTTTTTTTTATTAAACGTATATATATTTTATATATATATATATATATATATATATATATATATATATATATATATATATATATATATATATATATATATATATATATATATATATATATATATATATATATATATATATATATATATATATATATATATATATATATATATATATATATATATATATATATATATATATATATATATATATATATATATATATATATATATATATATATATATATATATATATATATATATATATATATATATATATATATATATATATATATATATATATATATATATATATATATATATATATATATATATATATATATATATATATATATATATATATATATATATATATATAATTAATAAACCCTTTGAAACGATCAAAGAAAACGTATGGAAATGTTCTTCTGTGAAAAGGTGTTTTGAATACACTTAACTCCAACGAAAACTGGATGCAAAAATAATAAATAAACAAATAAAATAGAAAAGTCAGTATTAATAATATAAATAAAAAAAAAACAACTTTGTCTATATGAAATCCTTCTATTAATTAAAAGGAAGATATTTTTATTCTAGGTTTGCCTTTGCCTCACTTCAAACGATGGAAAACATTTCAAAGCTTCTAAATATTTCTCTCTTTTTTTTTTCGATGCAAATTTTGGAATAAAATCAAAATCTTTTCAGTGTTTATATTAAAAAAAAAAAAAAAAAAAAAAAAAAAAAACAGTTGTAGGTCGACCAGGTTATGTTAAAAAAAATATTAATTCATATTCTCAAACAAAAGTAAAAAAAAAAAAAAAATACAAAAATGATAAAATTAAATAAATAAGTTAATAAATATATTTTTCTCTTTAATGAATTTATTTATCATTTGTAACAGACTAAATTTGTAACCAATTCCTTAAATCATTATTAATTTTACTTCTAATATTTTACTATATATATATATA
>SEYY01018857.1:32500-47500 GCA_009176605.1 Armadillidium nasatum | reverse complement strand
TTTTCAGCTTTCTAACTCTATTCTTGACGATCTGTACGGGATTTTCCGATGTTGTTGCCTCAACCTTGTTAAATTCAAATCTTTAAAAACTCAACTTTTTCACATCTTCCTCTCAGAAACATTTCCCATCTTTCCTATCTGCTTCGACGACTCTCTGGTATCACATGTAACAACATAATCATTCTTGGTCTGAATATAAACAATAAACTACCTTGGAAATCTCAAATCACAATTTTTGCCAAGGCGGTTTCAAAGAAGCAGGGAATACTGTTCGGGTTGCGGGAAGTTTTTCTTCCGAACAGTTTCTCCAGTTATATAAGGGTCTTATCACCCCTTGTATGGAATACTGTTCTCACATTTGTGGGGGCTCTGGTTCTGGATGGATTGAGTCAAATGTTAAAATATTAATAAACTCTCCGCTACTTTCAAACTCACTTGAACCTCTGTCTCTGCGACGTGACGTTGGTCCACTATCTCTTTTCTATAGCTACAAACAACGGGGGCTCAAGGGAATTGACAAACCTAGCATTTCACTACCATTGCGTCGCCCTCCTAGCACAAGGAGTGTCATGCTTTCGCATAAATTTTGTATGAATATAGTAAACCCCAGACTTACCCGTTGTGGTGCCACCTCCTTTCTAGCCACTTCTGTTTTGTGGAACTCTTTATCGTCTGTTTTTCCTGCTGCATTTAATCTTCCTCTCTTTAAGACTTCCGTCTGCGCTCACCTGAGAGATTCGCGTTAGGCTTGGGTGGGTTTTCTTTTATCTTATAGTTCTGCCCTCCTAGAAATGGGCTCAGCTCATGAGCGGTGATAAAACTGTAATATATATATATATATATATATATATATATATATATATATATATATATATATATATATATATATATATATATATATATATATATATATATATATATATATATATATATATATATATATATATATATATATGATTCAGGATAGAAGAAATACTTTTACACTTTTTTTGGTGTGAACAATAATGAAAGCTCTCTACTCAAACTTCTCTTTCCTACTTTTCAAAGGGTTCTATTATATAAAAAAAATGTGATATACTTTATTATATATATATATATATATATATATATATATATATATATATATATATATATATATATATATATATATATATATATATATATATATATATATATAGTATGTTTGTGTGCGTACTTTGAACATATGTTTTTGTGTGTATGGCTATGCTGAGCTGGAACATTTCGCTACAGTGACAGTTGATTTATTCACCTCTCATTGATAAATTCAGCTCTACTTCTTCCTTACACTACTAGTGGTTACATGCATGTTCAGTGGTAAAACTGTGCCTATCTTCATTACATTACATATACCTTATATAATTTACACTTTTCTTTTATCATGATAATTTTATGGTCAAGTGAAACAGTATGATAATTGACCAGAAGGACAGAATCCAATAATAGCCCTTCATCCACTATTTCTGTATATAATTGAATAATAGGTTGGCTGACTTTGGTGATGGGGTTGGTATGACACCTTTAATAAACACTCGGTGTGTTTTGATGCAACAGAGTCTCCTTTCCTTATTTATTTCTATAACAATCAATGTTCTATTCCACTTTGTAGAACATCACTAATTTCTTAACCTTTTGTTCTTAACTAAACTCATAAGGTCGAGAGCAACGACTGCAGACCTTACTTTGTTCCTACGTATTCTCTCTTTCTTTCTGTAATTTTCAAACAAAGTCTGATGTTGTGATTATGTGGTTCCTATCACCTATTTTAATCTCTGCATTATTTTTTCTAGTCTTCGCACAAAGGGGGAGACATTTTCTGGTTCTAAAATCTGAATGTTCGGTAGAACTTTTTGCAATAGCTTAACCTGAAGGGGAACTTCAAATATAATTAATAAGAGTTGACTAACTTTGGTATGGATGTGAAGACTTCATTCTTTTTCCCTTCGATTAAATACCTTAAATGTGGTTTTGACTCTGACGCTTTTCGGGATACCTGTAATACCGCAGACTTCCTTCTGGAATTGCTTTCGTCTTTAAGATTCCAAAACTCATAATACTTCTATTTCATCCCAAAGTAGTGCAAAATCAATTCTTTCTTACATATAAAATTATTTTTTGAGTTGAAAATGCAATAAATAGTCCTTTTCGTTCTTCCCACTCTTTCTTGAACTTTATTTTTTCTTACGACTGCATAATTGCCTTACTTTTTGATAAAGGTATAGTTTTGGCTAAACATTTTCAATTAATTCCACTTTAGACGTTTCCAGTTCTGTTCCTCCTTCTCCACCTCTCTTCAACTCAAAAATGTTTTGCATATTAATTTTCGAGGCCTAAATTGTATTCTTCTCGTGGTTTTCAAAATTTTTGGGTTCTGGGGATTTTCGTCTGCTCACACATGACTGTTGCAAGTGTTATTAATGTCGTCGCGGGTAAATGTTGCTTCATCCGTGAAAAGTATGCGCGATACAACACGATGATTATTATATTATCCACCGACAAAATTCCATACGTTTAGCATAATCTTCCAGTTGTAGGTGTTGCATTCTCTGTACATGGTATGGGTATAAGCCTTGCTCGTGGAGTGTGTTTATTACTCTTCTTTGTGGAATGTCCAATTGAGTAGCAATTCTACGTGAGCTGGTCGTTGGATCTTCTACTAGATCCAGAATATTTTCTACTTCTTCTAAACCTTGGCGAGTAGCTCGTTCGGATGTTATATCAGCACTGGGAAGTGTTCCGGTCTCGCACAGTTTGTTGAAAACTCTGATAAATACCTTTTTATTAGGATACCTGTGATAGAGAAACCGTTGACAATATTCTTCAACAGCAGCTGTAGCACTCTCATTGCAAAACTCATACACAAACAACAAATTAGCATATTCCAGATGGGAATAGGTGTTCGGCATTTTGTAACACTAATGGTACAAACTCGAAAATGAACATGTAATCACTGTCATAGTACACTGACACATTATCAGTAAGTACAATCTAATCATTATCTTAATAAGCTTCGTACAATCCGATTGTCATTTGTTTTCGAACATTTATAAGCTTCGTACAATCCGATTGTCATTTGTTTTATAAGCTTCGTAGACGAATCCGAAAATGTTTAGAGGTGAATGGCAGCATTTTCGAACATTTATTAAAATAACACTATGATAACCCAAATGTTAATGTATGATATTTTGTTTAAGGGAAGGATCCAATGTTGAAAAAAAAAGATTTTTTCGATTCTCCTGAAAATTTCAGTATAGAAAGCTTTTTTCCCGACTAAAAAAATCCATTCCTAACGTTTTTACGAGACTATAACGGTTTAAAAGTTTTTTGGAAAATTTCATCCAAATTTAAGTCAACGGTGGGGCCAAACCACTTTTTCGAATGATCTGAAATTTGGAAGGTATATTTCAAAATCTATTGGCTACAAAAACTTCTAACAAAGTTTTGTTTTCTGATTTACCAAAAAAAAGGTTATATGCCCTTACTTGACTAGGTATCGAAAAAATTTTTTTTCCAATTTTGAAAAATTCACACCTCGGGACCAAAAAAAAGTCATCACGCTATAAAATGAAAACAAATGTAAATCGGATAAGAATATATGTGTTTTTTCATATTATCTTGTGTACAATCCACTCCTTGAATTTGATCCGTTCCTCCCAACTCACCATATATAATTGTGTGTGTGAAATGTCAGATGAAACCACCTATAAATTTTACCACGAGCCACCTCTGATATATATATATATATATATATATATATATATATATATATATATATATATATATATATATATATATATATATATATATATATATATATATATATATATATATATATATATATATATATATTATAAAGCTGTAAGGGTGTGGCGAGAAAAAGAATCTACAATATTTAAGGTTTGCGTGTATTCGTATCACGCTTCGGAGGGTAAACACACGCAGTAAAAATGTTTGTGTTTGTTATAATAAAATGAGAGTCAACAAAAGCTTCAACCGTAAATTATATAAGTATATATAAAGATCATTTAATATTATATATATATATATATATAATATATATATATATATATATATATATATATATATATATATATATATATATATATATATATATATATATATATATATATATATATATATATATATATATATATATATATATATATATATATATATATATAACACAACGCAGCAAGAAATATAACACAAAAATTAAATCAGAAGCAAGGCTTTCGAAAGGTTATCTGCCTTTCCTTTTACAGGCTCACTTGCTTTATTAAAAACAAAATATAATAAAAAACAAAAAAAAAAAAAAAAAAAAAAAAAAAAAAAAAAAAAAATATATATAATAATATATATATATATATATATATATATATATATATATATATATATATATATATATATATATATATATATATATATATATATATATATATATATATATATATGAGTTTGTTTAGGAGAAATGATAGGATTATGCATGGAGAGTCAAGAGCAAGGGTGACAGGGAAAATTATTTATTGACCAGTATGGGACCACATAACCCCGAAAAATGTGACTTTCTTTAGAGCTCTCGGAGAGTGTTTAGAGGTTAGATGGAGAAGTTACTATTTATTAGTCCCACTTAAAGGGAAACAAACCCCTACCTGGGAGTTTAAATACAACTCAAGGATTGGCACTGAAAAAATAGAGCCGAAAAACATAATCTATTAGAGCCCTCTTGGAGGGGGACATTTGTAACCCGATGGAGAAAGATGCTGGTCCCACTGACATGGTGAAAACCCTTACAGGGAAAATATATATAATCATATTATGGCGATATAAAACTTATGTATGAACTGTAAATAAACGGATGTGCTACGTAGTAAATAAAGCTAAAAATTATAACACCTCTGTAATAATGTTCTTCGAAAACTATTACGTAATATTAATAGCAATTAATATGTATACATACGCTTTATATGAGAGTTTCGGCCCACATTCACCATGTTCTAAACCTATTACAATTAACATTTGTTGGTAACTTCCCCGCAGCAGCAGCACGTATCTTTCCGGGGGAATTACGAGGTAACTACGCTTTGGGTCGAGATGCCTGACCTCTGCCTTGGAATGCAATTTCACCATCGAAACCATATGGTTCCATTGAAATTCGGAGGTTCATAAGCAATTTGCATACTGCGCATGCGCCATAACCTATTATGTTTATCACAAAAAACTAAGATTTAATTTAGACACTCATTATACTTACAAGTTTCCTGATAAATGCTATATCATTTCGGAGATTTGCCGTTGTTGCACATTAGCCGAGACCCCTATATATATATATATATATATATATATATATATATATATATATATATATATATATATATATATATATATATATATATATATATATATATATATATATATATATATATATATATATATGCGGCTCCGTAGCTCAGTCGATCGAGCACTCGTGATAGCAATCGAGAGGTCCAGGGTTCGAGGCCTGGCCGGAGCGGGAAATGTGAGCGATTTCTCCTTGCGCATAGCTCTGAATGATTCAGTCGTTAAACGAGTACATCAGTGGAGTGCTCTTGCCACTGATGGGAATAATCTCCGGCATCCGCGATAGGCCTGGCCCAGCCAGCGGTATCCGCCGTGGGCCCTTGAAACCCAGGGATCTTCCTCGAAATATCCCACTGACAGGACTTAGTCCTACCTGGGGAACGTGATATATATATATATATATATATATATATATATATATATATATATATATATATATATATATATATATATATATATATATATATATATATATATATATATATATATATATATATATATGGGAGGACGTAGCGCAGTCCTGAAAATACCCCCCACTGGGCTTAACACTCGGGGTGATAGGGTGGGCTAGACCATTCCGTTTCACTCCGCTTCCATTTGGTTCGTTCCTTTTCGCGTTTCTTCTTCTCAGAGTTTCTCTAGTTTACCCTTGACTCACATTGGAGTGAATATGCTCCCACAACCTTCCCCCTTCTTCACATGTATCCTACAAATTTACAAGCGCTTACACCTACATTACCTATTAAATAAATCAAAATGTTGAAACACAAATCTGCCTCGGAGAATCCAAGAGGGGCGGATTCCAAATATAGCCCCACATCCACTCCTTCCCCATCACCACTTGGGAGTTGTGGCCTCCGGTGATGGGGTTGGTGCTACCAAGACCTTGTTGCCTACTTGCCGTAGTGCACGGTCTTCGTTTTTCATTAATTTCTGCAACATTCGCGGTCTTTTGTCTAATCTCCACTTTGTCGAACACCACCTCTTTTCCTAGACTTCATCTCTTATTCTTAGCTGAAACTCAGGTGTCTGAGTGCTCTGACAGGAACCCTACTCTGTTTCCTCCTACTGTCTCTATCCTCAATTTTCAGCCAAAGGCGGATGTTGTGCATATGTCCACACAAAATTTATGTGCAGACAGTGCAACCCTTGTGCTACGGGACCGTCGTAAAGGCGAAGGTATACGAGTGAACAGTTCCCTCGAGTATTTTCCGCTGTTGAAACTATAGAAAAGAGTTTTGGCACCAACGTGACATTGCAAAGATAAAGAGTCAAGTGAATTTTGAAAGAGCGGAACAATTTATAAGTCTTTTAGCCTTTGACTTAACCCTATCGAAAAGACGGGCGAAATCTGAGCCACTCCAGATATGAGAGCAATACTCCATACAAAGGCGGATGAGATCCTTCAGTTCAGCAAGAATGAGATCGAAAAGATGAAGACGAGAGAGAACGCTAGATGCCAAAGATGGAGCAGATTTGAAACGAGTAGAAGAATTGAGGGTTGAATCATCGGCATATAAATAGATAGGGTTAGATGAACAGCTGAGAATATCATTAATGAAAAGAAGGAATAAAGTAGAAGAAAAAACAAAACTCTGAGGAACACTTCTATCAACACCCATCAACAAAAGCCGAAGTTGAACGATTAGAAAGAAAGCTAGACATAAGTAAGCAAAGAGAAGGAGAAAACTCAAAGGAGGGGAGCTTGGAAAGCAGTGACGCATGCCATAGCCGGTCAAATGCTGTAGATATGTCTGCGCCACCACACAAGTCTCCCCATGGTCCCTATGGGGAAAAGACTATAAATCTGTGAGATAGTAAAGTATATCACCAGTAGTCCTTGAACGTTCAAAGCCATACTGATGATCAGAAAGAAGAGAATGGGATTCCAGATGATCTACGAAATGAGAGGTGAGAAGGGTTTCAAAACTCTTAGACAGGATACAAGTGAGAGCAACAGGGAGATAGCTAGAAGGATCAGAGGGTCTACCTCTCTTCGGAGTAGGTTAGACTACGCTCTTCCAACACTGAGGGAAAGTACTAGTATTGAGGCAGAATAGTTGAACGAGGGAAAGAGACAGCTCAGAAGCACACTCCCTTAAAACTCGGAAAGAAATACCATCCGTGCCGTTTGCTTTCTTAACGTTCATAGGTTTCAGAAGCCCATGCACCTGATCAAATGTAATCACAGGTAAAAGCATGAGACATCTGAAAGAAGAAGAAATAGTAGGAGCGGATTGTCGTCAAGGGTTGAATTAGAGGTGAACATGAGGCCGAAGAGATTAGCATTTTCTTTTCAGTTGGAGTGTTAGCAACAGAACCATCAGAGCGAAAAAGAGAAGAAAAGGAAGATATTATATATATATATATATATATATATATATATATATATATATATATATATATATATATATATATATATATATATATATATATATATATATATATATATATATATATATATATATATATATATATGAAAAATAATTATTTTCTTATTCATGCTATCCAAAAAATTAATCAAACATTAGACAACAAATTAATAACTTTCATAATTTGAAACATCTTCAACATCCGCTTAATAATTGCAAATGCGGATATTGCAAAATTATAAACTGCGAATGCGGATTTCAAATTTAATACGGATTTTATTCTGTTGCGGATGTCACATACAGTACTAGATTGTACCATTGTTATAATCCTTGATGCTTCTAAGTTTCTAGATTAAATAATCAACAGTTTGTTATTAAATGATGATCTTAAAGTTGAAGTAATAATGCTATGTAGGAACAGAGTTCAAATCCTCCAATAAGAAACAAGCTGCTCATATGAAGTAGAATTCCTTGGTCTTAGGAAGAGACTTGAGCGTGTTATGCCGCTCAGTTCAGTTATTCGGTATCTGGTATAGCTGCCTCTGGACCTTCTTGAAGCAGCGAGTCGAATGTTAAAACTATTTTATAATTACCATTTAATTATTATTAATAAACTATAAAAAAAAAGAATTTGGTGCTAGAAATGAAAGTAATTGGGTATGGAGGAGAGTCACGGTGCTTGTAATAACTAACAAATATTAAAGAAGAATTTATCCTTTTATTGATGTTAAAACATTTGTGTATTTTGTAATCAGAATTAAGGGATTGAAATATTAAAAATAAATAAAGCTGTTTGTGATATATATATATATATATATATATATATATATATATATATATATATATATATATATATATATATATATATATATATATATATATATATATATATATATATATATATATATATATATATATATATATATATATATATATATATATATATATATATATAGTCTTTTCCCCACATGTTTGCCATGTTTACGGTTAATTGAGTTCCCTTCTAGCTCCTTTCAGTTGTTGTTAAATACTGCTTACCACTTCAGGCAATTCCAAATCTCTTGGCAGAATTTCAAGGTTATCTATGATACATGGTCAACGTATATATGTTGCTGCTAAAAAGAAAAAAATTCATTTTCTTATTTTCTTAACGAAATCACTCAGATGTCAATTAATATGTGAAGCAGCGTTTTCAATGAAGTTTTTGATTTTAGGATTTCCCACTGAGAATTTTTAGGGAAATTTGGACCATATTTCCCCCTAATTTTCATCCTATTTTGTATATATATATATATATATATATATATATATATATATATATATATATATATATATATATATATATATATATATATATATATATATATATATATATATATATATATATATATATATATATATATATATATATATATATATATATATATATATAACAAGATGCAACTTTTTCCGAGCTCTAAAGCGTCAATTTCGAGCTTTTTATCTGTCTTTATTGGTTGATTTCGTATTTTGAAAAAATCCCTTTTCCCGACATTTTTCAGTGACGGGTAAAAACCCTTTGAAGAAATCACTTGAAATTTCAACTATACTAACGGGAGTCTATCATCTGAAAATTTAGTTCGTGGATTCTAGATATTTGCAACTAAAACGCAACTATTATCATTATTATTAATATAATCCTAATAATTTCATTTCCATCATTTTTATAATAAATGAATCAAGTTTATTGCCCAAAAGATGCAAAATTATTTTTAAAAAATAACACCTTTTCCGAAATTAGATAAAATCAAATACGGGTTAATCAGGTTTATATATATATATATATATATATATATATATATATATATATATATATATATATATATATATATATATATATATATATATATATATATATATATATATATATATATATATATATATATATATATATATATATATATATATATATATATATATATATATACAGTAATGATAAAATTAAAATAAAGTCACGCAATGTAAGCATTAGATATGTATCATATCTAATTATTACAAAATTACTTCTTAAAATTATTATTACTATTATAACTTATATTACAGCCTTGTTTACCCTCACCTACTATACAACTTACCAGTTTGGGGAGGTGCAAGTGAATATCTGCTACAACCCTTAATAAAACTGCATAAAAAAATAATTCGCATAATATCTGGATCACGTAATCACTATGAACATACAAGCCCACTTTTCAAACAATTATCCATACTCAAACTGCAAGATATGCTCACTCTTACAATGACTACCCAAATATTCAAAATCATAAACGGATTGTCAAATAATTTACTGTCAAATTTAATCATGAATAACCAAAATGTAAGAAGACTAAACTTGCGCAGCACACGCTCACATACACTATGCAAAACAAAGTACACATTAACAAAATCTCGGAGAGCTATATCATATAATGGCATTGAAAAATGGAATAATCTTCCAAAAAACATTCAGGAACTAGCAACACTTCCCACATTCCGTAAACATGTCAAAAATCACCTGCTATCAAAATATTAAAATACCCGACCTAACACACTAACTCAAAATCACAAAATTCATTATCACTATTATATTAACAAATTTTAGTATTATTACGGTTCATATTTATAAATATCGTCATTATCATTTTCGAAATTAATATTAATATTATTATTGAATTTATCATTATTAGTTAGAATTATTGTTATTATTTTTATTATTATTATTATTATTATTATTATTATTATTATCATTACTATTATTATTATTATCATTATTATTATTATTATCATTATTCTTATTATTATTGTTATTATTATTAGTATTGTTACCATTGTTATTATTATTATTATTATTGTTGTTGTTGTTATTATTATTATTGTTGTTATTGTTATTATTATTATTATCATTTTTTCAGTAATATTATTGTTGATTACTGCTATTTATTATTGTTTTTATTACTGTTCTTATCATTATTATTATAAGTTATTATTATTATTTTTATTGTTATTATTACTATTATTATTGATATTATTACTAATATAATTATTTTATTACTATTATAATCAATCCTTATCTCTGTAATAATTATGAGCTTACTAAAATTATTTTAGTAATTTTTTCTTTTTTTTATCTATTGTTTAGTTTAAGATTACGACCATAAAATTATGTTAAAATTAATTGATATAAAATTTACAATATTCAAAACTTGTAATATTATATAATGTATGGTATCATGTATAAATTTAATGGGCTCAAAGGACGATTTCGTCTCCCCAGAAGCCCATTTCAGTTTAGTATCCAAACATGTAAAGTACACGATATTTGATTTGTAAATTTGTAACTGGAAAAAATGAATAAAGATTAAAGATTAAAAGATTAAAGATTATTATTATTTGTAATAGTATTCGTGGTTTTATTCTTATAATAAATATTGATATTACTTTTTTTTTTTTTTTTTTTTTTATTATTATTAGTGGAATTAGTGATTATTATTATCTATATCTAATTAATATTATTCTGAAAGGTTTTTTTTTTAAGCCTATACTTTAACATGGGTTTGTAAGCCAATTGGCCGGACCAATATTAAGTAGCTTCACCTAAATGTGTGTGTATATATATATTTCTTTAAATAAAAGTAAATGAATTATATATTTTCTATATCTAATTAATATTTTTCTGAAAGGTTTTTTTTTTAAGCCTATACTTTAACATGGGTTTGTAAGCCAATTGGCCGGACCAATATTAAGTAGCTTCACCAAATGTGTATATATATATATATTTCTTTAAATAAAAGTAAATGAATTATATATTTTCAATTTAAATAATTTAATAATAATTTTATTAAATTTCTTTAAATAAATAAATAATAATAATAATAAAATATAAAATATTAAAAAAAAAAGTATATATATAATATATATATATATATATATATATATATATATATATATATATATATATATATATATATATATATATATATTTTTTTTTTTTTTTTTTTTTAAATAAAAGTTCATATCTCACGGGCATTGCCCTATTCGAGGAGAGGAACTTTTCTAGGTAGTATATACCTAGGATCCCGAAGTGGGATCGAACCGGCGCCCTCAAGCACGTGAGTCAATCACCCTACCGTTTGAGCCACGGTAGACGGCATATATATATATATATATATATATATATATATATATATATATATATATATATATATATATATATATATATATATATATATATATATATTTAATATTATTAGCAAGAACATAAGCGTATCCCTTTGGGATACGCATAAGAGCTTGTTGTTATTATTATTATTATTATCTTTATGTTGATGCTTTTCGTTAACGTGATATTTTCTTTTGTGAATTGCAGTAATGGAGAAGCTCAAATGCAGTGTGAATAATCAGTCTTTTCAAGACGGAGAAACATTTCTTCTCGACTGTCGAACTCAGTGTACGTGCAAGGTAATAAATTACACAGCTTTTTTACGTACATGATAGTGTAAGTAAGGAGGGATTATTGATGCGAGTAATGCCTGTTTACAAAATCATGTGTATGTTTGCGTTTAGTACTAAAAAATTTTTCTTTCATTTTTTTTGTGCTCTATACATATACGTATATGCACATATACACATTTACATATATATTGACAGTGTATTACTCTCAGCTTTTTACATACATTATGATGTAAGTAAAGGGGGATTACTGACGTACACAATGCCTGTGCTGAAAATATTATGTATGCGTTTGGTGCTGCTAGTTTTTGTCTGTATTATCTCATTTTTTGTATTGTTTACATGTACAGTCGTGAACAAAAGTTCGTTCCTATTAAGCTGGAAATAAATATTTATATAAAATGGAGATCATTTCATAAAAGCTCTATTTTGAATAAAAAGAAAATAAAATCATTGAGAGGGGCTTAATTGAACTGTGATTGGCTGAACCTGAGATGATCTCCATTTTATATAAATATTTATTTCCAGCTTAATAAGAACGAACTTTTGTTCACGACTGTACCTACATGCAATACACACATTTACATCTACATTTACATTGTAGTCAATGTATGTACACTATATAAAGTTTTATTTACAAGATATTTCAGTCATGTAATATGATTCAGACATTTGATCTTGAGATTCTGCTTTCTAATCTTTTTATTTTTTTTTTTTTTTTTCAAATTATGTATTGGCTCAACTAAAGAAATATTCTGGGGGATTATGGTTCCTTTATCTTAGAATTATGGACCGACCGGGATCCCGGTTCCGGCTATTTATTTTTACTGACTCCGGCCTCAGCCCCGGCTAATAATCAGAGAAAACCGGGGTTTACCTGCCGGGGTTAAAATTGCAAATTATATTTTTAATGGTTGATTAAATCAAATAAAATAAAAAAAATTAAGATTTTTCTTCTTGTTTTTTCAATATTTTCTTTTTCTTTTCCGTTTCTTTTGACCGCTCCTCTTCTGCTAGTGAATGTTCATGTTTGTGTTTTGATTTTAGATGCCCCCATAAAGATTTGGTTGAAAAATGTTTACTTTGGGCACCCTGAGATCCTCTTCTAATTTCCTGACTGCAAGATGTTACATTTAGCTATTTCGAGCCCTTATCCTGAAACATTTTAAAGTACTCCCATACTGCTGAAGCTCATATTTTAGCCATATTGACTGAAAGTATTAGCAAAACAATAATTTTAAAATAATGTAGCTAAATGATACAAATTTGATTCAAAGCAATAAAATAACAATGATATGTATAAATACAGGTTATATTGATAATTTTATACCTCACATTTTTTAAAACTTTAATTTAGGGTCTTAGCTAAGTAAACCTGCTAAATAACTACTGTGAATCAGAAAAAAAATCTAAAATTTTTGTAGTTTTTTCAAACTTTTATATACAAAATCTGTAATTTTATTCTGAAAAATGCATATAATCATTAATTTAAGTGAATATTAACTATTTTACTCTTTCTTTATAATTAAATCTAATTTTCTTAACCTAAAATTTCAGTGCTTTTGACCTCTTTACAAATTTTAAGCAACCTCGGACCCGGCAAGGTTCCAGCCCCAGTCGGTCCCTATTTAGATATATATATATATATATATATATATATATATATATATATATATATATATTATATATATATATATATATATATATATATATATATATATATATATATATATATATATATATATATATATATATATATATATATATATATATATATATTAGAATCTCATTTCTGGGAAGGCGGCGTAGCTCAGTGGTAGAGCCTTATGTCCACTGTCTAACGGCAACGCTGTTGTCAGTGGTTTCGAATCCTGGCGTGCGGGAAATTTTATGTCTATATATATATATATATATATATATATATATATATATATATATATATATATATATATATATATATATATATATATATATATATATATATATATATATATATATATATATATATATATATCAGAGGTGGGTGAGCAAGTTTTAAAATTTAATCCTCTTTAAACTATGATCACCTCAAAACTGATTCACTTACTATTACTTCTCATATAACATTTTTGTTTTTAATTTTAATTGCAAATGTTGTTAAGTGATATGAAGGAATATGGCGTTGCTATGGTTATATCTCTTGATGTGTGCCATATGCTGTTCTCACATAACCATAGCAACGCCATATTCCTTAATTTAACTCAATAACATGTAATAAATTGGAATAACAGTAAATTTATTTTTTTTCATCTAATTCAAAAAACCTTATTCAGCTTGTAGAGTTCTTTATAAAATGCACACACACACACACACAAAAAAAAATTCCTACAGGTTTTTTTTTTTTAATTTAAAAAATAAATCTAATCTTTCTACAGATTTTTTTTTTAATTAAAAAAAAAAAACTAATCTTTCTACAGTTTTTTTTTTTTTTTTTAAACAGTTGATAATTTTTTGAAATCAATTTTCAAAAAATATCTTTATCTTACGCCAGCCACCCTTAGCTAATTTATTTTTACTATAATTTGAAACTCCGCCTTTTATCGTACTTCCAGCGTGTTAAATTGTCTACACTTTCCTATTTCTTCTCTTTAGTGTCTCTGATGAGGGAACAGTAAGTTTAGTTTCGAAACGTCACACAGTTTTTCTTTTTAATCTCCACCTTTGTTATGATCTTTTATATTCTTTTTGTTAACTCGGTTTGGTCTTTTACTTCTCACTCTTTTAATTTAGTGGTTTTAAAAATTTATATATAATTAGAACACGAGTAGTG
>SEYY01018857.1:0-27500 GCA_009176605.1 Armadillidium nasatum | reverse complement strand
GTGCAAATAAATGTCAACTCCAACTTTATCTCTTTCTTTTTCCTTCCCTAATACCTTCCGATAGTATAATTGCCGTTTTATCTTTTACTAAAGCTGAACTCTTCACTTAAACCTTTACCTCAAATTCAACTTTCGACAGCTCAATAGAATCTCCTTCTCATCCTCCCTATAACTCAATTATGTTTAACATCGTAATTTCTTCTAAAGATGTTATCTCTGCTCTCTTTGAGATTAACATCAAGTAGGCGTCTGATCTTCATGGAATCTCTCCTGTTCTTCTTAAAACTTATGCTTCCCAGCTTGCACCTTGCCTTGACTTAATAAATTGTTTTGCTTGTCTTTCCACTTCGACTTTTCCTTTCTGCTGGAAAAGTGAACTAATTTAACATGTGCTTAAAATGGTGGATCTCTCTTAGCCTTTAACTATGGTCCTATCGCTTTAACCTCACTTCTTTTCAAAGTTTTCTGATCTATCCCTTACAAGATTTGGAACATCTTAATTCTCCAAATTTTGTCTCTGATCTCTAGTATAGCTTTGGTAAGGAACGCTTTACTGATAATTTACTTTCCCTTCTCTATGATGCTTGGTCTTTTGTCCTTTTGCTGTGGTGCTAGACAAGTCGAAAGCCTTTGATAGAGTTTGGCTTAAAGTTTTTATTCCTAAGCTTCCTTCTTTCAGTATCTATCTCTTTCTTTTCAAGCTTGCAAACTGCCTTAATAAACTGTCTTTCTTTGTCTTTCAACCCTGTACCTTGAAAAGGGAGATCCTTTTCAATCTTCTAACTATGGTTCTTTCTCTTTAACTCCCTTTCTTTTGACAGTTTTCAAATATTTCCTTAACAAGACTGGAAATCATCTTTATTCTTTTAGTTTTATCTCTAACAGCCAGTATGGCTATCGTAAGGAGCACTTGACTGATGATCATTCTCTTCTCTCTGATACTTGGTTTTCTGTCCATTTGCTGGGGCGCTAGACATATCGAAAGCCTTTGATAATAAAAACTAACTTTGTCTGGTACAAAGTTTTGATTTCTAAGTTATTCTCTTTTGGTATCTATCCTTCTCTTTTTAGCCTCTCTGATTAACTTTCCGGTTGCACTACAGTAGTAAATGAAGCTGGCAATCTTTCATTATTTAAATTCATTAATTGTGATATTCCTCAGGGTTGTTTCTTGTTCCCAACTATTTTGTATTTTTCATCAATGGCCTTCCTTTATAACTTCATCATCTACCCACTTTTATGCCCACAATTTCACCTTTCAATTTTTTTTTTCTTCGAAAACGCTCCCACCCAACTTCAAATTTACACTTCTAGGACGGCTGCCTTGAAACAACTGACTTCTTGAATCTTGTATAAGAATCACCCAACTCTACTAACCTTCCATTACTTTATATTTTTTTTTTGGCATTTCTTTTCTCGTGATCTTTCTAGGAAAGATCACATTTATTTCTTTCCCTAAACAATATTCTAAAATAATAAATATTCAGAATTTCTTAGCATCAACCTAGTTACCTATCCTGTATATGGGCTTTGTTAGTCATTGTATTGAGTAAATCGAAAGCCTTTTTTTGCCTTATTAACTCTCTTACTCTGATTTTCTGGAATCTCTTTCCTTCCGTCTATTTGTTGCATCATAACCATTCTAATATCGCAATTAAAACAAACATTGTTCTTCTGATCTCTCTAATGGCATACCTCTATTTCTGAAGAGAACTCGTATATGACTCGTCAGTTTTTACGCAGCCTCATTCTTTCTCTGTGTAACTCTCTTGACACCTCAGACTTTAACTGTTATCACTTAAATACTTTCACACATCGTGTATCGTTTCACGTATGCCATTAATTAATTAAATTAATATTTGAAAATCAAAACCCAGGTGGATTCTCTCTCTATATATATATATATATATATATATATATATATATATATATATATATATATATATATATATATATATATATATATATATATATATATATATATATATATATATATATATATATATATATATATATATATATATATATATATATATATATATATATATATATATATATATATATATATATATATATATATATATATATATATATATATATATATATATATATATATATATATTATATATATATATATGTGATGCATGTGACATCTGCATCCGCAGTTATTAAATGCGGATGTTGTGGATATAAAATTTTGAAAGTTATTAATTTGTTGTCTAATGTTTGATTAATTTTTTGGATAGCATGAATAGGAAAATAATTATTTTTCATATATATATATATATATATATATATATATATATATATATATATATATATATATATATATATATATATATATATATATATATATATATATATATATATATATATATATATATATATATATATATATATATATAATCTTCTTTTCCTCCTCATATTCGCTCTGATGCTTCTGCTGCTCTCGAACTAAAAAGGCTAATTTCTTCAGCCTCCTGTTCTCTAATTCAATCCTGAACGCATCCGGCAACCTCCTCGTACTATCCTCTCAGATGTCCCATGCCTTTACTTGTGATTACATTTGGTCCATGGGCCAATGGGATTCTAAAATCTATGAAAGTTAGGAAAGCAACCGGCCCGGATTGCATTGATTCCTCCTTGAGTTTTAAGGCAGTGTGCTTCTGAGTTCGATCCGTCCCTCGTTCAACTTTTCCCTCCGTGCCTCAATACTAGTACTTTCCCTCACTGTTGGAAGCGCGCATTAGTCCAACCTTTTCCGAAGAAAGGTAGCCCCTCTGATAATTCTTTCTATCGCCCTATAGTTCTCACTTGTATTCTCTCTAAGATCTTTGAAGCCTTCTCAACTCTCATTTCTTAGATCATCTGGAATCCCATTCCCTTATTTTCGATCATCAGTACGGCCTTTGACGTTCGAGGTCTACTGGTGATATACTTTCCTATCTCACAGATTTATGGTCTTTTGCCCTTAGGGACCATGGGGAGACTAGTGTGATGAAGCTTGGCATATCTAAGAAATTTGACCTGGTATGACATGCTTCACTGATTCCAAGCTCCACTACTTTGGGTTTCCTCCTTCTATTTGCTTACATATGTCTAGCTTTCTTTCTAATCATTCCATTTCGACTGTTGCTGATAGGGCGACTTCTCCATCATTTCTTGTCAATAGTGATGTTCCTCAGGGTTCTGTCTTGTCTCCTACTCTATTTCTACTTTTCATTAATAATGATCTCAGCTGCTCATCTAACACTATCCAGTCATATGCCAATGACTCGACCCTCCATTCTTCTACTCATTTCAAATCTGCTCACTCTTTTGTATCTAGTGTTGCCTCTCGTCTTCATCTTTCCGATTCCATTCTTGCAGATCTGAATAGAATTTCCCAGTGGGGTCGTCTCAAATGTATTTGATCTGCGAGAAAGTTAGCAGACCTTAATTGTTAACCTACCTGTTCAGTTTGCGAGGGAAAAGGGGGGCCCAGCCCGGGTCATGTTGCCTCACGGTCAAGCGAAGTCGGGAGAAGTCCTTGGAGGTTGCTCTTGTGAATTCATAAGCCTCCTCTTTGGATTTCTCTTTTGAACCGCCAGTAGCGTGGTGGTAAAACTCTAAGCTTTTGTGTTGGCCCGGGTTCGATTCCCCTATAGCAAACTTTAAAATATGATGTATATATATATATATATATATATATATATATATATATATATATATATATATATATATATATATATATATATATATATATATATATATATATATATATATATATATATATATATATATATATATATATATATATATATATATATATATATATACACACGAGTACATATACTCTAAGTATATAATGGTGTTCATTTTACTGATATGAATAGAAACAAGTTTTGAATTGGTCCAATTAAATGGCTTCCAGCATTTGTGAAGTTACGTTTAAAAAAAGTTAAAAAGTTTACTTGATTGTACGACAAAGTTTTTTAATACATGAATCATATAAAATAAATGCATATATATATATATATATATATATATATATATATATATATATATATATATATATATATATATATATATATATATATATATATATATATATATATATATATATATATATATATATATATATATATATATATATATATATATATATATATATAAAGACAGTGGTGTGTGCTATCTCGCTTCAAAACTGATGTCAAATTATAATAGTTTCGTTGTATTTCAATCTTAGATTACGGCTGCATTAATTAATATCATCGTCATCGTCGTCATCTTGATAATATTGTCTGGTTTGTTTAGTTGTTTTCTCTGTCGAGTTGTAAAGGTTGGTTTAGTTTCAACTTCCGATAACCTTTAAAGCTGTCATCTTTGAGACTACTTAACTGTGGTGGCTTATTCTAGATTTCATTTATGCATCATTTAAATTTTTGATTGTTTTCATTATTTCATATTATATCACTGCAATAATTTGTAATTTATGGACAGACTACCTATTATTAATTGGAAAGAACCTGATTAATAATTCATATTTCATATTTAACCCATTATCAGTCATTACCCTAAATGGTTATCACAAATCCCCTTTATATATATATATATATATATATATATATATATATATATATATATATATATATATATATATATATATATATATATATATATATATATATATATATATATATATATATATATATATATATATATATAGAGAGAGAGAGAGAGAGAGAGTAATTATTTACTTTGACTGAAAAACTCCTGAAATACGGTTGACAAGTTTGTGCATGGATGTTGGCGTCAAATTTACATCCCATTTGACCTAACCTGGCAGTTTCCTCGAATAGGTACCGAAATTTAATGCTTTATATACCCCACATAATCTTCTTCCGAATATAAATCTGGGGACTTTGCCAACCAATTAATGAACGAGAGAAGTATCCTAATCCGCTTCTTGTCAATTATACACAAAGAGGTTTGTTTTCAGAGTTTTGAATTGAGCAGTAGTACCACATGGTTGTACGTAAGCTAAGTTTTGCAATTGTATTTCAATTGTTTTGTTAAAAAAATCATTGATCCCACACCAACCTCAGTAACATACTGTATGTTTTAATAAAAAGCTTTTTTTAGATTTACATCACATCATATCTTGTGAAAACAAGAGGGAATGTAAATGTCTGTTAGCATAAGCCATTCATTTAAGCATGAAGTTCCTTTCGAGTTGTTCGTTCTAAGCATGTATGCGATTCTTTAAAGAAAGGTTTACTTGATTTGAAAGGTTTTGGCTTTAAAATTGCTCGACACTTTCTGACTAGTCTTGTTTTTGAGCCGTTGCTTCAGTGATTTGCGTTTGCACGCTACTACTGGAAGACCTAGTTGGTCTGTTTGATTTGTCTTTTCGTACTAAAAAACTAAATGCAACTTCCTTTTTTCACTAAATCAGATATTTTTCGAGATTCATAATGCAAAGAACTTACAACACGTGGCTGAACATTTACCTTTTCAGGTGGCGCTACTGGCTACCTAACAGATGGCAAAAGTTTACTATTTAACAACTTGTGTGATCTTTCTTGATAGCGAAAGAAATTGTCGCCTCTTATTGCTCACATGGCTTATTTTTAAAACATCCTTTCACGTTGTTCGCTCCTGTATGGAGTACGTCTCAGACATCTGAGGTGGTTCCACTCATACAGGTTTTTAAAAGGTGAAGTCTAGGGTTTTTCGTCTTATTAACTCTTCCGCTCTCAGTAATTATATCTCCAGTCTCTTTCTTTCCGTCGAATTGTTGCGTCACTCCCTCTCTTTATTACAATGAAGACTGCTCTTCTGAACTCTTTTGTACAATGCCTCCTCCATTGAGAAGGGTTCGTGCGTTACGCCTGTCTACACAGTCTCATCCTTTCTCTGCCCAATTTTCTGACCCCAAACTTAACCACCGTTCTCAACTGTTACATGTACTTTACTGATAAAGTCTGGAAAATACTCCCTTTATCTATTTTCCTAACTTCCTTTGACTTACACACCTTAAAATGACGTGTATTTTGACATGTCGACCTTTAACTTCACCAGATTTCCTTATTTTTTTTTTCCTTATTTAACCCAAGTGAAAATTTTAGAAGGCCTCTGGCCTTTGCCTATCAGAGGTCTAATAAAAATAATAATAATATAATATATATATATATATATATATATATATATATATATATATATATATATATATATATATATATATATATATATATATATATATATATATATATATATATATATATATATATATATATATATATATATACTTTTCACACTCTCCTCAGACCTTATTCCGATACTTTAAAAAAAAAAAAAAAAAAAAAAACAGACCCACATTCATAGACTGTACATCACAAAACTTCTACTTCAAACACTTCAAGCATCAAATCAATAGAGCTTTTTAATATCTAATACGAAAGGTATCTAAAAAAAAAAATATCCCCCACTGCAACCGCAGGGGAGGGAGGGGGCTGGGAGATCTACAGCCTCCCACTCCCATTTTCGAAATTATGAAGGCTACAAATTGCAATCAAGCGATCATGAATAAGGTATGAAATATGAAGTAAAATTGAAAGTCTATTAAAAATAAGCTTTCTCATTTCAAAATTAATTAATTGAGGCCGTTGTGGATAAAAACATTAGATGGAAATCTTTGGAAAGTTCATACTTTAAAATATTTTGTTTGAAGATTAATTAATAATTATTTTTTTAGTAAAAATTTGCAGCCTCCAATGTATAAATTTTAGAAAAAAAGTACCAAATATAAAAACATTCGGAAACGAGGTTAAGTAAACAATAGGAAGAAGCTGCCTAGTAAGCTAGTATCATCATTTACAATTTGTTTTGTTCTCGAATTTTTCAGTGTAATAATTATTACACTGAACCACTTTCAATGAAGATTTATGACTAAATTATAATTTAGGAATAAATCTTTATTAAAGATTACATTACTCTTCCTACCGGTACAATAGATGGAAGACAGTGACTTGGTGGAACTCGGTATGGAGCACTGACAAAAAAAAAAAAAAATAATAATAATAAAAAAATATTATTACCAAAGAAAGCCATGTTTATAAATATTTTTAAAATAGTCTACCTCAAGTTTTACATTCAAGTGCATTGGAATGTTCAAGTGATAGCCTTCAGAGTCCACCCACCATCTACCCACTTAATTATCCTAGTCAACTTTCAGCTAACATAGAATTCTCTGATATAGAATTTCCAATTTCCATTTTCCTTTCCTCATCTGGAGCTCTCTGCTCTCTCTTATTCGTAACCGAAACTCAGGTGTTGGAACATTCAAAATTCAAACCATTCTTTGATTCATCTCTCTCTCATTTTCTTAGTCAAAGGTGGTTGTTGAGCAAAAGTGCGCAATGTTGTTTTGCTCTCTATCTCTGATTTGGAGTCAAATTTTTTTATTTTATGGATCAGGCTCTATTGCCGGTCTACTACAAGGAAATTTATGTTTTGTGTATCTGTCTCCTAACTCAGTTGACTATTTAAGCCGGAAAATAGAGCACATTCTTTTGTCTTCTGCGTTTTCTGAAGTCAGCATCCAGTGTGATTTTAATGTTCAGCACCGCCAATGGATTTTCTCTAATTCTCAAGATACAGCTGATATAGGTATACATACATTATATTTCTTATGTGTAAATGAGTCAGAGGTCAAATAGAGAAGGAAATATCATTGCATAATATATTAATATATACCGTATTGTAATAATAATAATAATAATAACAACTGGAAATTTAATTCAATATGTTACTTTAAAAAATATTTACAGCTATGTAAAAAATAGATAAATGTCAAATGGATAGTAAAAGTTTATTTTGAATAACTATGAAAGATTTTGTGAAGTAAAATCAGCATAGAGATAATGAAAAGATAATGTCAGACTGAAAAAAGATCATAAGCGAATAAGAATAAGAATAAGAAAGGGATACACGGTATACGTAAACCAAGGAAAAAGTAATTTGATTTAAGGTAACGAATGACTAAGCTTAAAAACCATAATGTAATGGAAAACCTAATGAGAGTTAATGAAGAGATGTGACGGAAGCTTTTATGAGAGAGAGAGAGAGAGAGAGAGAGAGAGAGAGAGAGAGAGAGAGAGAGAGAGAGAGAGAGAGAGAGAGAGAGAGAGAGAGAGAGAGAGAGAGAGAGAGAGAGAGAGAGAGAGAGAGAGAGAGAGAGAGAGAGAGAGAGAGGAGTATTGTTAGAGAGAGAGAGAGAGAGAGAGAGAGAGAGAGAGAGAGATATTCAGAGCAATTTGAATTGAAACAAAAATGAAAGGTCTTCATTCTTGAGGTGAAGAAAGATTAAATAGAGAACGTGTTAATAATATGATATTGGAAAATCTGGAAACATTTTTAGTTACCACTAAGACCAACTACTACTGCTAATAATAATAATAATAATAAGTTTTCGATTTTAATTTCACAAACTATTATAAACAAATATTACAGATATAAAATATTCATTTAAAATTTTACAAATAGGAATAATTTTATTATATTATATATTATATATATATATATATATATATATATATATATATATATATATATATATATATATATATATATATATATATATATATATATATATATAATATATATATATATATATATATATATATATATATATATATACACCGAATTATCCAGAAATATCAATACAATAAAAAGTTATAATGGGAGATTATACTAATATTTATACAATGGTAAATGCTTTTTTTATTTATTTATTTATTTATTTATTTTTTTTATCAAAATTAATAAAATTTTTTTTTAATTTTTTTTTTATTTTTTTTTAATATATATATATATATATATATATATATATATATATATATATATATATATTATATATAAATATATATATATATATATATATATATATATATATATATATATATATATATATATATATATATATATATATATATATATAATAATAATAATAATCATAACATTAGGAATGAATAATAATAAAATTAATATCTGCTTTTTTTCTGAGTATATCGTAATGTTTTTCTATTATGGAAAGTGATAAGTTGTGTGAGTTGAATATTACTTTTATATTATGAAGAAGAGAGGTCTGAGAATAAGACTCTGAGGGACTCTCCATTTTTATCCCCGGCGCGTCAAAAGGAATTTAAACAATTTTATTAATACATTGAATTCTTTCCATGAAATAACTTTTAAACATATGTAAAGTTGATCGTTCAAATCTTATTATACTACTACTAATAATAATAATAATAATAATAATTCTTCTATGCTGATTTCATTGCGACTTCTTCGAACGATAGTCAAATCAATATATTTTTGTCTTTGCTTATACGGGTAACAAAGCCTTGTTGTTTCTTATCAGATTTACTATTCCATTTTCCTTCCTTTTAAAGAATAAATTTTGACTGATTTTAAACCTCACACCAATTTAATTAAAATTTTATATATTTTTTTTTTTTTTGTCTTAAATACGATTTTTTTTTTTAATGCAAAATTTCTGAATTTTTTTTTTTTTCACAAGCTTAAAATTTCCTCTTCTTCACAACCTCTTCTTAAGAAAATTTTCTCTTCTTTCTCCAGTCCTGATGGTAACAAACTCTCCTAATTTTTTATTCTTTTCTCTTTCCATTAATTCCTTTTCTGGTTTCTTCTCTTCCTCCTGATTTTATTGCAACCTTGTTCGAACGACATCCAGATCAATATTAAATAATATTAAATTAAAAGATAAGTTGGTGTGAAGTTTAAAAGTAGTCGAAGTCTATGTGAAGTTTAAAAGTAGTCGAAGTCTATTCCTTTTATCATCTAAAATTAAACTATTACAAATCAACATTGCAAGATTTAGGCCTACACGACTTAAAATCTATTCAAAAGAGGTTGGGTTTCATTGCGGGCATCCAGATCTAACAGTTACAAATTTTTTCCCATAGAATTTCTATCATAGGAAACAATGGGAAGTTGTAGCGACAGGCCCAGCAAGCCGGCTACGTAAAATTGAAGCTGCTCAAGTAACCAAGGCTGATCTTCGCACAGGATCTAGCAAGATTCTGGAGGAGTAGCACCTGACAGGTATCAGCCTACCAGGTTGGACGGTGATGATGATGATAATGATGATGAAGATGAATAATAATAATAGCTCTTTCAGCAAGTGCAAGTACATTAAACACACTGATGTAAAAATAAATCCTGTATAAAAATTTTTTTTCCTTCTATACGAATTCCTCCCCTTTCATAAGACCTTCAGGAATTCAGAAGTGATATTACAGACACGCAAAGCGAGTCTCTCAAATATCTTTTATGTCACATTTTTCCCTTATTCGAGCTCATAGTTATCAAAGTCTCTTCGATACTCGTATGAATTTTTAATTTACCCAAATGTAGCAAGAAATAATAATAAATAATAAAATTCCATTCTCTCCTTGAAATGTTATTAAAAATTACTTATTTTTCACTTCTAAATCAAAGTTTAAAAGCTGGTTTATTCTCTCTCTCTCTCTCTCTCTCTCTCTCTCTCTCTCTCTCTCTCTCTCTCTCTCTCTCTCTCTCTCTCTCTCTCTCTCTCTCTCTCTCTCTCTCTCTCTCTCTCTCTCTCTCTCTCTCTCTCTCTCTCTCTCTCTCTCTCTCTCTCTCTCTCTCTCTCTCTTCTCTCTCTCTCTCTCTCTCTCTCTCTCTCTCTCTCTCTCTCTCTCTCTCTCTCTCTCTCTCTCTCTCTCTCTCTCTCTCTCTCTCTCTCTCTCTCTCTCTCTCTCTCTCTCTCTCTCTCTCTCTCTCTCTCTCTCTCTCTCTCTCTCTCTCTCTCTCTCTCTCTCTCTCTCTCTCTCTCTCTATATATATATATATATATATATTATATATATATATATATATATATATATATATATATATATATATATATATATATATATATATATATATATATATATATATATATATATATATATATATATATATATATATATATATATATATATATCAGGCTCTTCCTCTTCTGTACTTTTATGTTTTTCAGATTAGTGACAAAAAAAATTTCCTCTATCTTTTCCAACGCACTTTCTTCCCGTAATAATGTGTTCATAATGTCAATTACGCAATAATAATAACAATAACAATAATAATAATAATAATAATAATAATAAAAATAATAAAGGAAGCGTGAAAAACGAAGGAAGTTTGAAAGTTTGAAACAAGCCCTGAATCACTGAGCTTTCAAAGGCTTTTCCCCTTTTCTAAGTCATCCGTAAAATTAATTAGGTAAGGAATTAATTTTCAAGGGACATTTTTTAGCGCTAATTTTCTCCTCTGGAATTAGCTATTCATTTACAAGCAATCATTCATGTCGTTTTTTGTATGTGTGAGTCATGCATACCTTCATATGAGAAAAGGAATACGTACACAAAAAATTAGTAGTACGGATTCATTTATATATAATTAGAAATTATTATGAATATTAATTATAAATGTTAGTCATTATATAGTTAATATGAGAAGATATTTATAATTATTAATGTAAACTACTTAATATTTTTTAAGTAACGTCTGTAAACTATATTGTAAAAGAACGCAACAAAAAAAAAAAAAAAAAAAATATATATATATATATATATATATATATATATATATATATATATATATATATATATATATATATATATATATATATATATATATATATATATATATATATATATATATATATATATATATATATATATATATATATATATATATATATATATATATATATATTTATTTAGATTAATTTTTTGACGATGACGATGAAATTGAAAAAGTATATTTTAAAATTTAAATTATTTTAAATAAATTTAATAATTTTATAATAAGGAAGAATTAAATTCTCTTTTGTTTATTCTTTACCAAATTTGTAAATAAATGTAATTTTAATTTGTAGAATAATATAGAGTATCTCACTCTCTCTCTCGCCCCAGATATGCGTATTAAATATCAAAGTATTGGTCATAAGTTAATAAAGTTTGCTACGAACAAACCTTAGTGTGTGTGAGAAGTGAGGTAGAATCAGGAGAGGTTGCACCACTTGCAACGCGTCCAACGTTCAGCATGTACGAAATTGAGTTCTCCTTTGAATATCCAAAGTGTCATATCCAAGTGACTTTGGCACCAACTCTATGTAACATGAAAAAGCGTGTTGCAGGCATGCCTTGATGCTAATGGCGATCACTTCCAGCACTCGTTGTGATATCAGCATGATTCTCGCACACCAAATTTTTCTAACTTATGAATAGTAATTTTATATCAGTAAGCGCATATCTGGGGCCGAGAGCAAGTGCGACACTTTGTAGTATCTTCCGAACATTGATTTTAAAAATTTTAATATGTGAGAACATGGACAGACATGAAAAATTCTAGTATTTTGAACTTAGAGCTTTTAAATTGTGATACAGAAACAAAATTGTCTCCAATTTATGGGGTAATTCGATTTCGTCTTTGAGTGTATATTTGACCCCCTTGTTTATTAGGTTTAGTGAAAGGAAAAGAACATGGAATGTACGCCTCCATGCCAGAAAAAAAAATCACCTCAATATGCGCTCGGCACAAATTACCAGGGACCCCTCCCACAAAAACAATAATCATTCCATGGAAATCAGAAAAATACAATCGTAAGTCAGATCCATTAGCAACACTGAAGTGCCAGAAACGTCTCTTTGTCGAAGGTGGGGGCCGTTCTGGCAGAAGACTTGAAGAGACAGATGAAGAAAAAAAGATAAGGAGATCGGATGAACCCAGAGGATGAAAGAGTTTAACAGTATATGAAGGGATAATAGGTTAAGAAAAGATCATATATGTTGGGTTCATCATCAAGACGGTTAGGGAGGGATACAGGTAAGGAGTTGCATCTACTGCTCAAGGTTGTTCTGAACAGAAAAGTCAAAGACGAGTTCACCAGATGAATCGCGAGAACTAGATGAAAACTATTAACTGAGGTGAAAGTTGAAATCATCTAAACTGATTATGTCGGAGATAGGAAAAGAAGAGAGAAAGTGCTATATTTTAGAGTTTAAATAATCGAATAATTTTTTAATGGCAGTAGAACTAGGAGATAAAGAGGCAGAAAAAAAAATTTATTTGTAGAATTGCAAAAGAGCTTAAGCCATAAAGTGGAGAATTCAGAAGACTAAAAATTAGTCATACGAGAATAAACATTGTTGCACACATATGCGCATATTTTATATATGTACTGTATGTATGTACGTATTTGTGTATGGGTGTGTTCCGAAAATCAGGTACCGACTGTATATATAAATACCATACATGAATACATTCATACATATACATACACCAGCATACACACACACACATACATTTGTAAATGGTTTTGAAACACTTAACCTGAGAATATGATCTCTAATTAAGTTTTCAAATGCGAGCATAATTTAATCTTAATAATAAAGGAACTCACGCTTGGCATTAAAAGTTTCGCAGAGAAACAAAATCCTCCGAATTTCTCTTAGTGGATAATTAAACATAATTATTTTCATGTTGCTTTCAACTCAGTCGAAAATTTATATAATTTTAGAAACGAAATATTAAGACGTCGTTCATAAGAGTCATCGAATAGGGAATAGTTGTTTTTATTATTGTAATTATTATTAGCGGAGGTAGGAATAGGAAGGGAAAGAAGGGTAGAAGTAGTGGAATGAAGTAAATAGGTAATAGTAGAGTATATTTATGGGAGATTTTTAGTATCTTTTTATATACTTTTTGTAAGTATAATTTACAAAATGTTGTTCATAATTGTTTTTTTTTTTTTTTTTTAATTTTTCGTTATATTTCTTATGCTACATTTTTCTTTTCTTTGCCTTGGACATAATAGTGATTTACAGTTTAGAAACAGTATCTGGTCTCAATAAACTCTAAAAAAAAATTACTAGTTCCCAATAAAACTTGTAGAATTATTTTAAAATGATTAAATGCGATTAAAGTGTTAATAAAACCAAGTTATTATTATTTGTACATCAAACCTAAATGAACTTTCACATCATGTCAAATAGAACTTTAAACATCCTTCATTTTGAATGATTTATTTGTGTGCGTTAATATTTGTTGTCGGCATAAGAAACTTTTATTGAATGGGGTTTTTTTTACACCTCAATTTAAAATCATCAAAATTTAAAAGTTTTTCTATTATTGAAATGCACCATCACTTTTAATAGAATGAGTTACTGATTTCTTTCACCTTCCCCCTTCTCTATTACTCTGAAACCATGATTGCTTTTAATCTAAATTTTGAATGTGATTTATCTTGATTGTATACCTTGGGGATTTTTCCTTATATTCTCAACACAAAAAAATGAACAATAAAGGTTTCCACCAAACTGCAACTAATATGCTAATAATGTACAGTATCTTATCCTAGCAACGAAACAGCTCAGCTAAGAATTGGTTACTTTGAGTTACTTACATTATTTTAGGCTTCTTTAGTATTACGATAAATATTCTTATGTTCTATTATTTATTTATTCAGGATTGATGTTATTAATATTCAGATTTTGTAGATTTAAGTTGGTGTACTGAGGATAAAAGTTTTATTCCCTCTAAATAATTTTAAAAACTTTCAAAACCACGTGTTGTATTTCGGAAAGTATATTTTTTTTCATTATATTCCTCTCTTACTGTAAGAAGATTTTTAATGTTTTATTTCAATGACTTGTAGCAACTAGTTGGAACAAAACTCAATATTATTAATGTCAGACTTCAAAAAACTACTACTACCACAACTATAATAATAATAATAAAAATTATAATTAATATTAATAATAATAATAATTATAAATAATTACACACATCTTCCTTCTAATGTTCAAAATATTTCCTTTTGACTGAAATTCAACATTTTTAAGAAAAAAAAAATTAAAAAAAATTATTATTCTCAATTTAATTTTATTGCAATACAATTCATTCCCTTCTCAAAACTTTAAACGTTGAAGAGAAAAAAATCTATGACGAAACGCGTAAGGAGAAAAATTTGAATATAATTTTTATTTTAATAATAAGTTGTTAAATCCTAA
Organism: Armadillidium nasatum; assembly: GCA_009176605.1. NCBI lineage: Eukaryota > Metazoa > Arthropoda > Malacostraca > Isopoda > Armadillidiidae > Armadillidium > Armadillidium nasatum. The sequence goes on along the minus strand of SEYY01018857.1, from coordinate 12,417 downwards.
GGATTTAAAACAGTTGACTGTAAATCAAAAGGAGATATTTAGAAATATTGATTTCTTAAAATTAATGATAAAATTGATTTCTTAATAATAATAATAATAATAATAATAATAATAATAATAATAATAATAGTAGACAAAAAATAATAAACTAAAAAATAATAATAATATAAATTATTATTAGCATTTATTATTATTATTATTATTATCATTATTATTATTATTATTCTTATTATTAAAGACTCATTACAATTTGGACGATTTGAAGAATGTTCCAATTACCAAATTAGTTAATTTCTCTTTCAAGCTGATTTCGGTTATTCAGGTGGAAAAATTAAATAGGGTCATTTAGTTGCCAATTTAGACTTAAAAGGCATCTAATTGAGAGGAATCCAACTATTTCCATTACTATTACTAACATTAGAATTAAATTATTTTTTTTTATTTATTTATTTTTCTTGGTAAAATTTTTTGAAAGCAATACTAATGAATAGATTAGTTGCACATCTTGAAGGTCATGAGTTGCTCAATAATTCTTTAGAAAAAAATATATCATGCTTAAAAAATTTATTAGATTTTTTTTTTTTTTTTTTTTTTTTTGTCATTAACGGTATAGAAAATAAATCTTTTGATGTCATTTGTTTAGATTTTCAATAAGCATTTGATACTATCCCTCATTAAAGGTTATTGGAAATACTTAGAGCCCCTTGAAATTTTTATCCAACTTTTAAATTCGATAAGAAATTGGTTATTGAATAGACGACAATTAGTCGTTATTAATGGCTGGTGTTCATAATGGGCTAAGAAATGTTAAATAAATTGTGAGAAAGATTATCAAGAACTCCAAAGTAATTTTGAGTAAAATTGTGAATTGATCAAAAACAATAAATTAAATTTAATAAAGATAAAATGTAAGGTTACACATTTCCCAATGACATCAATTTCCACTGTTGAAGTATCGAAGTAAATGAGCTTCTACAACCCCAACTAGAATGAGATTCTCGAGTAATTTCTAATAGTATATTTTTAGAAATGGATTTTAAGGGGATTTTATATCAAAATCTTTTGAGTTATTACTCACTATAGTATATACGTTCTGGCATTCTCCAAACCACAGACATTTTAAATGTTATATGTATATAGGTTCTGGCACTCTCCAAACCATAGGCATTTTAAATGTTATTTGTATTTAGGTTGTGGCATTCTCCAAACCACAGGCATTTTAAATGTTATATGTATATAGGTTCTGGTATTCTCCAAACCACAGACATTTTAAATGTTATTTGTATATAGGTTCTGGCATTCTCCAAACCACAGGCATTTTAAATATTACATAAGGCGAAACAGTGAACATCAAGCGAGAAGTTACTGGTGATGTACAGCACCATTTTTCTTTCAAATAGTTCACTTGAAAAACATTTTTCAAAAGCATCAGACCTTCAACTCCTTCCTTCAAAAGATAGTCTTTGAACATGAACAATACATGTTCATAATAGTTTGTGTAATGATGCAACAGGAACCGTATACATTTCAACTTATTTCTTTATCATGAACTTGATATATAGGCTACATGTACGCTCACACACACACACACATACATATATATATATATATATATATATATATATATATATATATATATATATATATATATATATATATATATATATATATATATATATATATATATATGAGCGGTCGGGTGGGGTCCGTTGGGAGTTTAGCATGATAGTATTTCATGAGACTTCCCAGCGTGATCTCATTTTTGTACCGTTCTTGGCGCAGGGGATAACACTCTTGCTTACGATCCAAGAGACCAGGGTTCGAATCCCGGCTGTATAGCAGACTTTAAGAGTTGCAATATATATATATATATATATATATATATATATATATATATATATATATATATATATATATATATATATATATATATATATATATATATATATATATATATATATATATATATATATATATATATATATATATATATATATATATATATATATATATATATATATATATATATATATATATATATATATATATATATATATATATATATATATATATATATATAATATATATATATATATATATAGGAACCGACCTGGGCCTCGGCCCCGGCTAAAAATCAGGGAAAACCGGGGTTTGCCTGCCGGGGTTAAAATGGCAAATTATACTTGAGGGGACAATCCAAATTTTTTTTTTAATTTTCAGCCGATTCTCTTGAAATTTTCAGTGTATATAGCTTTTTTCCTGGTGAAAAAAAAGTCCATTTCTAGCGTTTTTCAGAGTCTATAACTGCTAAAAAGGTTTTTTTTTGAGGGGAATATTTGACCCTTTTCAAATGAATGGCAGGGCCAAATCACTTTTCGGAATAACTTGAAATTTAGATGTATATTCATAATTATATTGGCAACGAAAACATGTAACAGACATTTGTTCCCAGAGTTATAGAAAAAATGTTATAAGCCCAAAACTGAACAACTATAGGAAAAAAATTTTTTTAAAAAATCCCCCTATTCTGTCAATAAAATTTAAAACAACCTTATAACTATAACATTCCTTATTTTAGAAGGGTGCATAGAGGAGGGATGGAGCTACAAATTCTTCTCTATACTTTATTCAATGCGAGTCGTTGGTTTCGAGATATAGCCTCTCAAAAAAGGTCCATTTTTGACCAAATTTCAAATATTTCCAAAGTTTGAGAGGCCTATATCTAGCTTCAACCAAAAAGCATTTAATAATGCATTAAATAAAAATTGTAGCCCTGTCCCTCTAAACAATATAAAAAAAAAAAAAAAATAATAGGTAGCGTGGTTTTTAAATAATTTTTTTCTCGGGAAGGGTACGATTTTTTAAAAAAAAAAATTTCAAGTGCTTATATCTTTTTTTTCTAGATGTGATATTAAAAATCTGTTCTCACCAATGCAAGAAATTGAGGCTAAGATTATTCAGTTAAATTTTCAGCTCATGTGGACCAGTGGTTTGACCCCGTTATTCATTTTTTTCAACTTTGTGTCCAAATAACTTTCAAATCGTTATAGACTCAGAAAAATGCTCGAAATCAACTCAGAACTTCGAGAAAAATGCATATTCCCTGAAAATTTCAGCTCAATCAGTCCAATAATAAAAAAAAAATTTTTAAACAAAATATAAGAAAATTAAGATATTTCTTCTTGCTTTTTTAAAATTTTCTTTTTTTCTGCTTCTTTTGACTACTCCTTTTCTGCAAGTCAATGTTCATTTTTGTGTTTTGATTTTATGCTCCCATAAAGATTTGGTTGAAAATTTTTTACTTGTACCACCGGGAGGTCCTCTTCTAATTTTCTGACTGCAGATGTTACATTTAGCTATTTCGAGCCTATCCTGAAACATTGTAAAGTACTTCCATACTGCTGAAGCTATTTTAATCATATTGATTGAAAGTATAAAAAAAAAATTTTTTTTAAATAATGTAGCTACTTGATTCAAGTTTGATACATAGCAATGATATAACAATGATATGTATAAATATAGGTTATATTGATAATTTTATATCTTACATTTTTTCAAACTTTACTTTGTGGGCTTATATAGGTAAAGCTGTTGAATCACTATTATGAATCAAAAAAAGGTGTTTTTTTTTTTTTAATTTTTGGACTTTTTATTATAAAAAATCTGTAATTTTCTAACATTTTTCCGGAGAAAATGCATATAATCATTAATTTAAGTGAATGTTAACTTTTCTACGCCTTTCTTACAATTAAATAAACCTCAATTAACTTTATATCTAATTGTTTTAACCTAAAATTTTAGTGCTTTTGACCTCTTTACAAATTTTAGGCAACCCCAGCAGAACTCCGGCCCCGGCTAAATTTGGGTGACCCCGGCCCCGGCAAAATTCCAGCCCCGGTCGGTCCCTATATATATATATATATATATATATATATATATATATATATATATATATATATATATATATATATATATATATATATATATATATATATATATATATATATATATATATATATATATAATATAATGCATACCATTAATTTACTGAGCTTAATTACAGAATGGAACATACGCTTGTGTATCTCTTTGTCCGACGGAGAACATCCACCCGAGCCTCTTTTGCGAAGACCCTCATTTAATTACTGTCCCTGGGCAATGCTGCCGTGAATGGAGATGCAAAGCCAGATCAGGTGAGTTCGGATTTGACACTTATTGCCATCTTCCCTTAGGGAGTGACAAAAAAAATTAATCTTTTCATAAAAAGGGTAATGTTCTTAATGAAGTTCATTTTTTCGAAAATTTTGGAAATTAATGCGGACGAGCAGCACACACAATAATAATAATAATAATAATAATAATAATAATAATAATAATAATAATAATAATAATAATAATGTAAAATTTTTTACAGCCAACTCTTGGGGAAAAGGCGAAAGTCCTACATGCAATCCATCAGAGTTGGCTTACATAAGCAGAATTCTTTTGCCTCCTCTCAAAATTAAAGGTTAATATATCCCAATACGCGGTGACTGAATTAGGGGAGGTAAAAGGAAGTGAAAAATAGAAGAAAAGAGATGTTCAAGGCTTTATCAGTAAAGTACTGGAGGAATTAATGTGGTGGTTTTCTTTGAGGTCAGAGAGCTGACCGGAAAATGGAAATAAACTGTGTAGAGATAAGAGTCGTACGAGGTCTCCTCAGTAGAGGATGTATTCGACTAGTCACTAGAATGTTCCGAAGTGCAGTGTCCATTGCAATATATATAGATTATGGTGAGTAATGCAACCATATAATATCCCGGGAAGAGATCGGAGAGTTAGTGACTGTGAGAGAGTAGATTTCAAAAACAGCTGCATGATAGAAATCTATTCACATACGTAATGCATATTCAATACAAGGGCGAACGAAATTCTTATACAGAGCAAGCAACCAGGATCTTCGGAAGGTTTAAATTGTGTGCTTTCAGAGATTATGTAAATGTGTGAAAGATCAGTAGTCAGATAAGATTGTTTTTTTTATTAGCATTAAAACAAGCTAGGTTTTCTCTATCCCAGGTAGAAAAAAGAGAAAGTTCAGTGGTGTGTTGCCCCCTAAAGCGACAAGGAAGATATTCAGATGAAAGGTTGAATAGAGGAGGATAGTTATCGAAAGAGAAAATTTTAAGAATAAAAGCAATGTGTATGACTCAATCGAAAACTTTCCTTCTGTCCAGGGACACAACATAATATTAATCGAAATCTTATATATATATATATATATATATATATATATATATATATATATATATATATATATATATATATATATATATATATATATATATATATATATATATATATATATATATATATATATATATATTTTTTTTTTTATTTTTTTTTTTTTTTTATTTTTTTTAAAAATTTTTTTTTTTTGTTGACCTAGAATCAAGAAGCAAAGGTCGAAGTCGATTATAAAGAGAGAAGAACCAATTTACCAAGGCAAGATCAGAGTCAGGAAGCACAACTTTTGAAAATTATAGTAGGAATATCATTATAATCATAAGTTTTTTCTGGTTTTAAGATCAGGAAGGACAGAAATCACATCTTTGTAAAGAAATTATGAAGTGATCCAGAAATTAGCAGGAGAGGAAAGAAACTACATCCGAATTCTTTAAAACTGAATTCGAAAAGAAGGATTGTGCAATGGGTTCTACTACAGCAACAGGTAAAAAAGAGCTGTGGAGTAGTAGTCTAAAGAAACAAGAGGAAGAAGCAAAATTAGATTTAGCAATTTTTGCAATGTACAAAAAGAGCCGTAAGAAGGGAAACTAGGAATTCTATTTAATTGCAAGCCAGAAAATTAAATGCAGACTTCCGTACTAGAGGTCAAGCTTTCTACACTTTCAGAATAACTCTTACCAGCAGAATGATTAATCATGTCATGAGACACACCACCAGTATTTTATCACCAGAAAATTAAAAACGTCTTTGCCGAAAGTCCTTATCACTGCTTCTGAAAACTTGGAAAAAATAGAAATCGACCAGAAATGCCAAAAGGTTCAGAAGAATAAAAATTAATATTATTAGAGGAAAGGTTGAAACTTTGAAATTAAGTAAAGGTATAGTATGTTGAGTTTATATCCAGAAAATCGGAGATACAAATATTGAACTACAATACATACTGAGTTCACCAGCTTTATCATATAATATATATATATATATATATATATATATATATATATATATATATATATATATATATATATATATATATATATATATATATATATAATATATATAATATATTATTATTTATTTATATTATATATATTTATTTATATATATATATATATATATATATATATATATATATATATATATATATATATATATATATATATATATATATATATATTATATATATATTATATATATATATATATATATATATATAAAGGAAAATACTCTTGTTTTCTACTGTAATGTAATGTGTCTGGTTTGATGACAGCTTAACATTTGGAGTACAACCCACGGGACTGGAAACTATTCATAGACTCGTCAAAGCTAGGTTCAAAAGCTGTACTGTTACACAATGGCAATTCTCTCCCTTCAGTTCCTATAGGCTTATGCTGTCCTCATGAAACAATCATATGAAAATATGAAATCAATTCTAAAGGCCATTAAGTACACCGACAATCATTGGCAGGTCTGCGGAGAATTGAAGGTCATTGCTATACTGCTGGGCATGCAATTGTGATACACTAAGTATTGATGCTTCCTGTGTCAGTGGGACAGTCGGGCTAGGTCTTCTCACTACAATATAAAGGTCTGGCCCCAAAAGTAATATCTCTTTCCCGGAGAGAAAAATGTCCAGCATGATACTCTGGTAGAAAGAAGCAAAATTCTTTTGCCCCCTCTACACATAAAACTTGGACTGATGAAGAACTTTGTAAAGGGGATGAACCAGGAAGGAGAAGCTTTTTAGTACCTCAGAGTACTATTTCCACAACTCAGTGATGCTAAAGTTAAAGACATCTTTATTGGCCAGCAGATTCGTCATCTTCTTAACGATAAAAATTTCGAGTAAGTTCTCCAAGGTCAAGAGAAAGCAGCATGGGAGGCATTTAAAGATGTTGTGCATGGCTTCCCTGGGAAATCGAAGAGTTGACAACTACGTGGAGATTGTGAATAATCTTTTAGAAAAGTACCATCGATTAGGTTGCAACATGTCACTCAAAATGCATTTCCTACATTCTCACTTGGACTTCTTCCCAGACAACTGCGGTACAGTGAGTGACGAACATGGAGAGCGATTCCACCATAACATTTTGAAAATGGAACGAAGTTATCAGGGAAAGTTACTTACTGATAACCCATATATATATATATATATATATATATATATATATATATATATATATATATATATATATATATATATATATATATATATATATATATATATTATATATATATATATATATATATATATATATATATACATATATATATATATATATATATATACATATATATATATATATATATATATATATATATATATATATATATATATATATATATATATACATATATATATATATATACATATATATATATATACATATATATATATATACATACATATATATATATATATACATACATATTATATATTATATATAAATATATATTATATACTATATATATATATATATATATATAATATATATATATATATATATATATATATATATATATATATATATATATATATATATATATATATATATGTATATATATATATATATATATATATATATATATATGGGAAAGTGGGACATAGTGGGGCAAAAATATGAAATTTGACGGTTAAATTTTTATTATTGAATATAAACAAGGTATCAAAAGAAAGATCTCATTATTACTATCAAAAATACTCTCTTGCTTAAAACAAAAATCTTCCTTCTGTAATACCAATGAATACCTGAAAATTTAAAACATGGTGTCCCACTGTGAGACACTTAGTTTATATTTATTTAAAGAAAGTTAAATTTAAATTTGAAGAAAGATCTGTGACGCTTAGTGGTTTCACACACTTTCTTTTTTTTCTCTAGAAAAATCATTTTTATGTCAGAATTTTTAATAAGAAACATCACGTTAAGAACTTAAGAAAAAAAATCATCTGATGTGCATTTCTTCTCTCTCCCCCCCCCTTCCCCCCTTCAAAAAATGATTAAAAAAAAAATCTCATAACTTTCTACGTAAGGTGGCTTTATCATAATATTTTTGGGGTCCAGTATAAACAAAGTAAATTTTCCTCTATTATATATATATATATATATATATATATATATATATATATATATATATATATATATATATATATATATATATATATATATATATATATATATATATATATATATATATATGTCAGCACCACTCACGGGCAGAGCCCTATTCAAGGAGGGAGTGTTAAAGCAATAATAATAATAAAAAAACACAAATCCTACCTAACGCAAATTTCGTAGGTGAGCAAAAACGTGGGCTTTACAATAACATCAAATTTGGCAGGAAACGCAGAAGATGGGAAAAAATTCCAAAAAATTAAGGTGGCTGGAAAGAAGGGACCACAGCGGAAAAGCCTGGATTTGCCCACGTTCACTTAGAATCTATGTGCAGACAATGCACCCCTTGTGCTACTAGGCCGCCGTAAAGGTGGAGGCATAAGAGTGGTCAGTTCTCTCAAGTATTTGTCGCTGTGGTACTTATAGAAAAGAGAGAAGGCACCAACGTCACGTCGTAAAGATAAAGAGTCAAGTGAATTAGAAAGAGCGGAACAGTTTATAAGCCTTTGACTCAGCCCTATCCCAAAGACGGGTGAAGCCTAAGCCACCCCAGATATGAGATCAGTACTCCATACATGGGCGAATGAGACGAACATTTAGAAAATAAAGACTCGTCCGCCCTTCTGTTACTAGATTTCACCAAAGTGTTTGACTCATAAGAGCATGAAATCCAATTAAACCAAATTAAATATACTGGATTTCGATAACTTAAACTTACAGTGGTTTAAAACTTCCCAAAGTAAGAAAATAATATGTAAAGTTAAGAGATATACTTTATAACACAGCAAATAAAAACTGGGTTTCCACAGGAGTCCATACCACCACCTCTTTTATTTTCAATATATACAAACGACTTTATAAACTCACACTCCTTCTCGGTCTCGTTCGCAGATGATGTATATATGTTGATCAATGACAAAAAAAACAAACTCTCTCCAAAAAAGTTGAAAGCACTTTAACAAACATCACGAGTAGGATCGACGCAAATAAACTATTAAACATACAAAAAACCTCTTACATTCTAATAAGAAACAAACACGTAGGAAATAATTTTAAAATTAAGCTAATCGATATTGAACTAACCTTTACAAGTATCACAAAAATGCTGGAAGTCATAATAGATGAAAAACTAACATTTAAAGAACACATAACACATTAGTAAATAAACTCGCAGTATATGTACAGTCGTCAACAGAAGTTCGTTCCTATTAGGCTGGAAATAAATATTTATATAAAATGGAGATCATTTCATAAAAGCCCTATTTTGAATAAAAAGAATATAAAAACATTGAGCGGGGCTTAATTGAACTGTGATTGGCTGAACCTGAAATGATCTCCATTTTATATAAATATTTATTTCCAGCTTAATAGGAACGAACTTCTGTTGACGACTGTACATCCTTGTAAAATTAGCAAAATCCATTCCACTGTAAAATCTGCAAAAAATATATTTTGCACATATTCACCCCCACATAATTTACTGCCTTTCCGTATATGGAACAACACCATAGATAAAATCGGGGCATACGGATATTAGACTACAAGAGGGGCTTCTACTACTATTAAAAGCTTTATTCATTCATTCAGGTGTTGCGTGCAAAAGATTAAGAACTAGCACAGAATTCCAAAAAACTATGGAACCGGACCAGTTAGAAAGATTGAAGTCGATAATAGATAATTTGAACAGATAACTGTGTAAAGAAAAAGACTCATTAATTCTTTGGTTTCAATTCAGTCAAGAGAACGGAAATTCCCTACCAATGAGCCAATTTTAGGTCAAAAGTATATCAGTTTTGGGGAAGCCAATGTAAAGGCGGTAGTCAAAGATCACGTCATTCTCCTCAGTCAATCAGCAAACTATACGTATTAAGAGCTATGCGTTGATTTTACCGTTCTTCTAATGGTTTCAGTTTGCTTTTTCCTTGTAATGCGCAAAGGTTCAACAAGGTATGAATGTATTACTGTGATTAAATATTGTGTTATATTTGATAATATGTACAGTCGTGAACAGAAGTTCATTCCTATTAAGCTGGAAATAAATATTTATATAAAATGGAGATCATCTCAGATTCAGCCAATCACAGTTCAATTAAGCCCCTCTCAATGTTTTTATTTTCTTTTTATTCAAAATAGAGCTTTTATGAAATGATCTCCATTTTATATAAATATTTATTTCCAGCTTAATAGGAACGAACTTCTGTTCACGACTGTACATTATATTTCATATTTATTCTATTTCAGTTTTCACCCATAAAGGACTTGATAAATAAGGAAACTCAACGGTGTTTTTACTTAACCTAAAGCGTTCTATGGCGATACAGCGGGGGAAAGACGAATCCATGTGATATATATATATATATATATATATATATTATATATATATATATATATATATATATATATATATATATATATATATATATATATATATATATATATATATATATATATATATATATATATATATATAAATATATACTTTCAGATGACATAGCTTCTAATCCCTGTGAACCAAGGGCTGGAAAATGGACTGCTTGTACAGCGAATGATTGTGGTCTTGGTTCTTCTTACCGTTGGTATTTAGACTCGTACAGTTGTCAGATCAAGTACGAAAACCGTCTTTGTCAACACAGACCTTGTCTTAACAGCAGTAGCAACAGTTTAACAGCAACAAGTGGTCGGGAAAGTTCTACGGACAGAAAACACATTTCTCGCCGACATCATGTGAGGGTGAGATTCGTATATAATTACTATTATACATACTTAAAATAAAATATGTATTCAAATGCACACTCATTTATACATTCATACTAGTACTACAGCATTAAGACTTTCTTAAACAATTAAAAAAACTTTAATAAAATATTACATAAAGAATAATGAAGTTAATAATCTACGAACACACGCGTGCACACACACACACACACATCTGCCTGTAATTTTTATTTGTCAGATCCAACTCCGGCCCTGAACCTTTATTTTTTTATATATATATTTATATATATATATATATATATATATATATATATATATATATATATATATATATATATATATATATATATATATATATATATATATATATATATATATATATATATATATATATATATATATATATATATATATATATATATATATATATGCTTCGGTTAGGAAAGCAGTTTTCATGGAGGTATAGTCGCAAACAGTTATGTTTCTTTTTAATATTTAAATCCTTAATTCTAATTACAAATACACAAATGATATAACAATAAAGAATTAATTCTTCTTTTATATTTGTTCTACAAGCACAGTGACTCTCCTTACCCTTTCATTATTCTTTGTGATATCTATGGTTTCTTATAAATCACTAATAATAAATATATGATAATTAAAATGATGGTTTTATCATTCGACTCGCTGCCTCCAGGAAAGGTCCTGTGGCAGCTGTATCGAATGCCTAACTGGCATTCCCCTTTCAAACCTCTTACTAAGACCCCGTCATAAGAGAAGCCTTATTGGTTTATTTAAATGTCGTTCCTATATTGCATCATTATTTCAACTACAATAATTGTTATTTTATTTCACAAAACCTAATTAATTATCTTGTAACTTAGAAGTATCAAGGGTTATAATAAAGATATGATCTCTATAATAAGCAATTTATAAAACAACATACATACATACATGATTATTATGATTATGAAAGCGAATACTGAAGTCATCACAGATTCTTTATTTACCACAAGGGGGGGGAGTGCCAACTTTATTTCATATATATATATATATATATATATATATATATATATTATTATATATATATATATATATATATATATTAATAATATATATATATATATATTATATATTAATAACAAAATTACAATTTTAAAAAAAAATAACCTTTTAACCTCTATTAAATAAGCTTTTATCCCCTCTAATAACTTTTTAACCTTTTTATAAAACCTTTCTATTAACCTTCTAAAATAATTTATTACCGAATTTTTATTAAAACATTTTTTTTTTAGTTTTTTTTAATAACCTTTTTACCTTATTACATCGAAAGAAAAAAAAAAATTTTTTTTGTGGGGAAAGTTTAGTA
>SEYY01018856.1:210000-222500 GCA_009176605.1 Armadillidium nasatum | reverse complement strand
GGTAATGTAGAAGCTTCAAATCTTAATTTAATAAAGAGTATAATGATGATGACAGTAATAATAATAATAATAATAATAATAATAATAATAATAATAATAATAATAAAAATAAAAAAAAAAAAATAATATAAATAATAATAAAAAAAATAATAAAAAATAATAATAATAATAATAATAATAATAATAATAATAATAATAATAATAATAATAATAATAATAATAATAATAATAATAATATCAATATTAATATTAATAATAATAATTATGAGCACATTAAATTTATTTATGTGAGAGTTCGTATTCAGTTAAGCAACTTTTAAACTCTTTAAACTATAAACGCCCATTCATAAAGCAATTTAAAACACATCAATTACCGACCTAATTACCAAATTAAATTTAATGATATTTGAATATATATATATATATATATATATATATATATATATATATATATATATATATATATATATATATATATATATATATATATATATATATATATATATATATATAGTCAAATGAAGAATAGTTCTTCGCATGGTTCTAGAAACTGGGACCCTTTTAACCAGTTTTTTTTCCCAAATGCGATTGCAGGAATGTAAAAATAATACTCACCTTTCACCCCTCCTCCCTCACCACCAACCTCCATCTCCCTCAGTCCTTTGCAACTCTCCTGCCCTCTTCCAAGCTCAAACCCCTTACACCCAAAATTTTCCTCACTCTATACATCCATCCATTCATCTCCACTTTGGCCTTTCACTCCCTATACCTCCCACAACCTCGAATTTAAGAATTCTGCATACCATCCTATCTTCATTCATTCTACACACATGCCCAGAGCAAGAGGGAAGTGTCTACTAAGGTGGCTACCTTAGCATACATTCCTCTGCTCTATCAACCATTCCCCTTATTCTATTGTTTCTGATCCTATCTACCCTTCTCTTCATCTCAAATATATTAAATTTTTTCCTCACGTGAGCATTTATCATCTATGTTTCACATCCATGCACCACAGATGACAAACAAATACACTCAAACATTCGTACTTATAATATATATATATATATATATATATATATATATATATATATATATATATATATATATATATATATATATATATATATATATATATATTATATATATATATATATATATATATTATTATTATTATTATTATTTTTGACGTTTTCTCTTTCCCTTAATCCCCTCCTCACTTTTATTCCTTCCCTCACTCTATTCTTTATTTCATTCTCTATCCCTCCTTATCCACTCATCAACATTCCCAAATATTTGAATTCTTTCACCTCCTCCAATCTCACCTCCTCCAATCTCTCTCCCCCACCTATACACCACATTCCTCCATTTACAACCACCTCCTGACCCCCAATCCTCATTACTTTACTTCTTGCTTGATTTATCCCCAATTTTTTTGATTGCGCATTTCCCTTCAAATTCTCTCACCAACATTTTCAACTTTCCCTCAGAATCCATCACAAACAATGCTTCATCCGCAAATAGTAGTACATTTACCTCCCAATCACTCTCCCCAATTCTCAGCCTAATATCTTTCCCTTCCTTCTTCATTTCCCTAACTACACCATCCATCAACAGGTCAAACAACAATGGGAACATTACACATTCCTGTTTTAATTCCACTCCTACGTCAAACCAATCAGTAAAGTCCCTCTTCACCCTCACTCCTGCTGTACAATGTTCATAAAAGGCTTTGGTCCCTTTCAAAAAACCTCCTCCTCCCTTCCATCCCTCTCTCAATATATATATATATATATATATATATATATATATATATATATATATATATATATATATATATATATATATATATATATATATATATATATATATATATATATATATTTATATTTATATATTATAGTGAAAGAGAGATGAAAAGTGAAAGTAGAAGAGGGGAAGGTGGGAATGAGATTTTAATAGTCAATTTATAAAAATAAACTTTGTTAAACAAATTAATGTGAAAAAAATTTTCGTTGAATATTTATTCGGATTATGATAACTTTTATTTACAAGGTTAAATTTTGTTTTACATCAATCATAAATTAAATAAATAAAATAAACGATAGATTAAAACTGGTTGATAAATAAAACATTATCGAAATGCTATTACAAAGTTTCGAGAGTGTGTTGTCTTTGTGGACTTAGAAGATGTATGGACGTTTACTCGTGCAAAGTATATTACGTATACTATGTGTTTGTATATACTTTTAGTTTTCTGTTGCTTTGCAATATGTTTAATAGAAAGGAAAAAGAGTTTATTTCCACATAAATTTGGTGTTAAAAAATGTATAGAATTGATATTATTTGAAACTCTCGCAGGCAATAAATTAACACAAAGGTAATAATAAATTTGCACTATATATATATATATATATATATATATATATATATATATATATATATATATATATATATATATATATATATATATATATATATATATATATATATATATATTTATTAAGATATCATCATCACTCACGGGAAGAGCCCTATTCGAGGAATGTGATTCTTAGCCAGAGAATTTGAGTTATTTGTTAATTCTGACCAAGATGATATGTTACACAGATTATTTGGGAGGTTTTGGACAGGGAAACCCTGCTCCGGTGCAGAACAATCAAGTTTATTTTTGACTACCGTTGGCGTGGTTTCAAATCCTTGATAGGTGACCTTCTCTGTTGGAGCAATTTAGAGAGAATGTGAATTTGTATGTGTTGAAATAGTTTGGAATGTTGTAAATGTTGACTATGTTTTTAAGCGATATGTGAGTATTGAGATTAGCGTAATAATACACCTTCCCGTAAACTGTAATTAATTAATTAACTGCAGAAAATTAACAAACGACAATCATTTGTCTGTTCAGGTAACTGGATCGGAGGTTCAAACCTCCATTTGTGCACTTTACAGTACACACGCGAGAGCGAGGAGCGAACCTCGTTGAGATCGATGGCAGACGATTGATCGACTGATTAATCGAAACGATTAATCGAAGATTTGGACACTTAAGGTTCCATTCTAAGAGAAGTATGGAAGAAAGGAAAAATTTCGAAAGAAATAAAGGAAAAAATGCTTGAATGTATGGAAACAAAGATGTTAAGTGCTCGAGCTAGGAAAAGTTTGAATGTCTTTGAGATGAAAGGTTTGAGAGCGATATGTAAAATGAGAAGGATTGATAGGATTAGAAATGAAAGAATAAGGGAGATGCGTAAATGGAAGAAGAGTGCAGTGGATAGAGCTGAGGAGGGGGTGCTAAAATGGCTTGGACATATGTGTAGAATGAACGAAGACAGAATGGGGGGCATGGGACTTATATCCAAGGTGGATAGGGGTAGGGGGAGGGGAAGGCCATAGTAGAAATGGATGGATGTAGTGAAAGAAATTTTGGGTTGAAGGAATCTGAGTTTAGAAGAGGGTAGTAGAATAAGGAGGAGGAGGTAAGAAGAGGGGAGGGGGTAAATGGAATATACGGAGAAATAAGACAGGTAGAAAGTGAGATTAGGGCAAGATGGATGAAGTTCTTAGCAGGATGCTGAATGTGAGAGATGTGAGGAAGGAGGCTGAGGTGCTGTAAAGGGAAAGGGGAGGGATGATAGGGAAAGATGTGGGGGCGATTTCGGTAGAACAAATGTGTAAAGCATTGAGGGAAGTGAAAAGGGATAAATCGGCTAGTTTATATATTTTTATGTGAATATTGAATTGAGGCAGGGTTGTGCAATGTCTCTCGGGATGTTTAATTTATTTATTGACAAAGAGTTGAGAATAATGGAAAGGTTAGAATAGAAAGATGAGACTGAGGAAGCAACAGGATGTGTGGGATGCGAATGTGTCGTTGTACGCCAATGATGTACTTCTTGCGGAGACACAGTGAAATTTGAAGGTACTGGTGAAAGAGTTTGTAAAAGGATGTGACGAGTTGGGCTTAATAGTAATGCGGAGTAAGAGTAAAATGTTATGGTATTAAAAATGGTGAGGGAAAGGAGAGAATTGTGGATGGGGGAGATGAAATACAATTTAAAGTGGGGAGGGAGAGATTGGATTAGGTAAATTCATTTAAAAATGTGGGTGAAAATTTTTGGGGAGGGATGATAGTGTGGGTGATGAAGTAGGGCGTATAATAAGAGAAGGGGAGAAGGTGTTTCGAGGCGTGAGGGATATTTAGAGTAGAGAAAGGTTGAAAAGAGAGGTGAAGGTGAAAATATTTGAGAGATGTATGGGAGCGAGGTATGGAGGTTGAATATGAGGAAGAGAAAAAAAGTTGAGGTCTTCGATATGAAGGGTATGAGTGCGGGTGTGTTGTGTAAGTAGAATGAATAGAGTCAGGAATAATATATATTGATTGGGAGAGCTGAACAGAGCATGCTGAAGTTGATTATTGGATGAATGAGGAGAGACTAGCAAAAAAGATGTTAGTATCAGAAGTGGAGGGGTGTCAGAGGTAGTTGGAGACCGAGAGGGGGTTGGATGAGTGGGGTCAAGAAGTTATCGAGCGATAGAGGGATGAGCTGGGGGAGGGTGTGAGATTGACGGAAGATAGGAGTGAGTGAAAAAGATTAGTGAGGGGATGAGTGTTGGGAATGGATGTGGTTTACGGTAGACATCACTCCACGACTGTGGGAAAGGTTGTGGGAGTAATATATATATATATATATATATATATATATATATATATATATTATATATATATATATATATATATATATATATATATATATATATATATATATATATATATATATATATATATATATATATATATATATATATATATATATATATATATATATATATATATATATATATATATATATATATATATATATATATATATATATATATATATATATATATATATATATATATATATATATATATATATATATATATATATATATATATATATATATATATATATATATATATATATATATATATATATATATATATATATATATATATATATATATATATATATATTAGTGATGGATCGGATGTCATATTTTCCAATTTGCGGATGCGGATGCGGATGCGGATGTTGAATTTGGATGCGGAATGCGGATGGAGAATTTGCGGATGCGGATGCGGATGCGGATGCGGAATGTTGAATGCGGATTGCGGATGCGGATGCGGATGCGGATGCGGATGCGGATGCGGATGTTGAATTTTGATGCGGATGCGGATGCGGATGCGGATGCGGATGCGGATGCGGATGTTAATATAAATATAATATGGATATATATATATATATATATATATATATATATATATATATATATATATATATATATATATATATATATATATATATATATATATATATATATATATATATATATATATATATATATATATATATATATATATATATATATATATATATATATTTCACTATCACCTTTCCCACTTTCGTGAGGTGGTGCCCACCACAATTCCCTTACAAACATAACTATTCTTACCTTTCAACGCTTTCACCACCTCCCTCCATCTCTGTCTCCACAAATCTTCTACTCTCGTCTAAACTCAAATTCCTTCCATCAAAATCACTACCACTCCATCCATCCATCTCCACTTCGGTCTTCCCCTCCCCCTACCCTTCCCCTATCTACATCGGATCTACGTACCTTGCCAACCATTCTGTTCTCTTTCATTCTTCACATATGTCCAAACCATTTTAGCACATCCTCCTCCTCTCTATCAATTACACCCTTCTTCATTTACACATCTCCCTTATTTTTTCATTTCTAATCCTATCAATCCTTCTCAATTTATATATCGCTCTCAAATCTTTCATCTCAAAGACATTCAAACTTTTTCTCGACCGAGCACTTATCGTCTTTGTTTCACACACATACAATACAGAAGGTGAACACATACATTCAAACATTCTTATCTTTATTTCTTTCGAAATTTTTCCTTTCTTCCATACTTTTCTTAGGCTCCCAATACTTTCACTCCTTCTACCACTCTGTTCTTTATTCCTTTTTCCGTCCCACCCTTACCTTCCACCCAACATTACTAGATATTTGAATTCATTCACCTACCTCAAGTTTCCATTCTCACACTTCTACAAACCAATTCCTCTCTCCACATTTCTTCATCCCCACCTCCAATCCTCATAACTTTATTCTTCGCTGGATTGAATTTCAATCTCGTGTTTGCACATTTCCCTTCAAACTCTCTCACAAGTATTCTCATCTTTTCTCCAGATTCTGCCACCAACACATGCCGCATCATCTGCAAAAAGTAAAACATTCACTTCACATTCACCCTCCATATTTCTCAACGTAATACTCTTCCCTTCTCTCTCTCCATTTTTCTAAGTAAACCATTCATCAATAGATTAAATAACATTGAGATATTACAAACCCCTGTCTCAATCCCACTCTTATGCTAAACCAATCCGATAGTTCTCTCTTCACCCTCACTCTTGATCTACAATTCGCATATATATATATATATATATATATATATATAATATATATATATATATATATATATATATATATATATATATATATATATATATATAATATATATATATATATATATATATATATATATATATTAGTGATGGATCGGATGTCATATTTTCTAATTTGCGGATGCGGATGCGGATGCGGATGTCGAAATTTGGAGAAGTGCGGATGCGGATGCGGATGCGGATGTTGAATTTTTGAAAGTGCGGATGCGGATGCGGATGCGGATGTTGAATTTCCGAAAGTGCGGATGCGGATGCGGATGCGGATGTTGAATTTTCGAAAATGCGGATGCGGATGCGGATGTTGATTTTTGTGCGGATGTTCCGCATCCGCGCATGCGGATGCGGATGCGGATGCCATCACTAATATATATATATATATATATATATATATATATATATATATATATATATATATATATATATATATATATATATATATATAATAATATATAAAAGAAACATATAAACCCATCATGTGACTGAATATTGCCGAATAGAGGAAATCGGCATTAATTTTGTCAATTTTATGTTTGAGTTGTAGAATGTGAAATGATTTGAATAGAGAGAAGAAGGAAGGCAATGTAATAGCGTCACGTCTTCTTCGGCAACACATAAAGAGAGGCTAAGCTAAAATTAAGCTCAATAGAGACGAGTTGAGGAAAGGGAAACTTTAGGAGACAAAAAATTGAGCCATTTTAAAATTTCTTTTTTTTTTTCCTTTACAAAATACAAGGGAAAAATAACATTTCAAGTTTTCAAATTGTATTGTATTTTATTGTATTATCATTATCATTATTATTTTTATTACTATTATATTATTTTATATTATTAGTATCATAATTTTTATTTTTATTATTATAAATATTATTAGTTTTTATTATTATTATTATTATTATTATTATTATTATTATTATTATTATTATTATTATTATTATTATTATAATAAATTATTATTATAATTCCGTTACTTTTTAAGGAAAAAAAATTCCTCCACTTTTTTGCGGTTAAAATAATAATTAACATTTTATTATTTATTTATTTATTTATTTATTATTACTATTATTATTATTATTATTATTATTATTATTATTATTATTATTATTATTATTATTATTATTATTATTATTATTATTATTATTATTATTATTATTATTATTATTATTATTATTATTATTATTATTATTATTATTATTATTATTATTATTATTATTATTATTATTATTTTTATTATTATAAAAGTTTTTATTACTATAAAAATGTTTGTTATTATTTGTGCGGTGGCAATTAATTTACATTATATTTGGTCATTTCTGAGAGTGAAACCTTACGATATTTACGCAGAACTAAACCTTTGGGTTTAGGCGTTGCTTCAGCAACGCTGCCTATTATTATTATTATTATTATTATTATTATTATTATTATTATTATTATTATTATTATTATTATTCATTATTATTATTAGTATTATTATTATAAAAATTATTTTTATTATCATTATTATTATTATTATTTTTGTTAATGAGTAGTATACTTAACATTATTTCTTTAATTAGTTTTAAATCCCCTAAAAAAGCAAATCTAAAGCTTCTCTTTTTTTTATAGTAATTCCATTAAGGTTACATTAATTTAGGGTTTGACATAAGCACTATTTCATTGGAATAATGATGCAACGACATTTTTAATAGGACCTAAGCACGGTTACTCTTTCAAAAACAAGTATTTTACGATTATTTATTTATTCTAGCAATATTTTTAAATATAAACGTGTGAACATTTTCTGTGTTTTAATTTTTCATTTACTTCATTTCTCTATTTTTATGTCTGCCTAACTTTATATATATATATATATATATATATATATATATATATATATATATATATATATATATATATATATATATATATATATATATATATATATGAATAACACAACTCCACAGGAAATAAAGCACAAAAATTAAAATTTCCATAAGGTGTTTTTCATGTAATAATAGTGCACGTATACATTGTGTTTCTTCATATATATATATATATAATATATATATATATATATATATATATATATATATATATATATATATATATATATATATATATATATATATATATATTTAATATATATATATATATTATATATATATATATATATATATATATATATATATATATATATATATATATATATATATATATATATATATATATATATATATATATATATATATATATCATGAATATCCTTTTTGGTTTGTAATTCAAGTTATCATTAAAGTATCTGTCGGTTTAAGAGAGTTTTGGAGTCTCTCCAAATCTTATATAATTTCAAGATTCAAAGATAACTTTGCGAAATAAATAGGGAAATAGGGGAAAAAAGCATAAAAATAGTTAAATATTCGATACAAAATCGATGATTTGCAAGACATTTTCTGTCAAAGTAAAGCATTATATAATTTTTAGAAGATAAAATGGAAAAATATTGAAAAGTTTTTATTTTTTTTATTTTTTTATTTCTTTGAAACTTCGTGTTAAACAAGCATTATGACGGTTACGAAAATATTTCATTATCATCCACTAGTTTTTTGTGTGTTAAAGCACAGGCACGCTTATATATATATATATATATATATATATATATATATATATATATATATATATATATATATATATATATATATATATATAATCATATATATATATTTTTTTCCTAAATACTAATGGCTGCAAAATTTATTTGTCCTTAGAAATTGTCGAATGATTATATCTCTTTTACATAAGCTCAGTATGAGGAATAGCAATGTAAAAAAGCCTTTCTTTTCCGTAATAAATAATAAGATATTAAAAATTTTTAGGTTTTAAAATAAAAATTAAAACCATCAAAAGTTTTAGTAAAAAAAATCATCTTCGAGAACTAGACTCTCATTCTGAAGTTTCATCAATGTAAAAGTGATGGAAGGACAAAAGCATTTATGAAATGTTGCAAACCCTCTGGTTGGATATTTTTTTTTTTTTATCGAAAATAGCAAAACACACCGTCAACATAACGCATCCAAATAACATCATTATTATTAAAAACATTTTTAAGAAATTTTCACTCCAACAACTCTATCATTAAACCACTTAAAGAAGATGACAAAGGAAAACCCGTTCCTTGTCCTCCAATATTCTTTATTAAATTTTCAATGCATGATTCAAACGTTTTAATAAATTCTTTAATTAGTGGAAAAGTTGAGATATATTAAAATCAAGATTTCTAAAAATATATCAAGTATTTCAAGAGTTTTGGTCACAATAATATTCAATTATAGAGATAGAATAATAATTTGGAAAATTTTTATTCCTAAAATTTATATCTTCAAATTTATCTATAAAATGATTTATTTTATTCAAATGGAAACCTTAAATTTTAACAATTACTTTCTCAATCCATGAAGAAGTTTGTAGGTAGCTTTCTCAAAGTTAGAAATAATAAGTCTTAATGTGAATATTTTCCTTATGTAATTTTGGTAAACATTCGTGGGTGATTTTTCAGAATTACTTTTAAAATTTTATTAAAAGTTGTTTCTAAATTATTTAATTAAACGATTGGTAACTAGCTGGCTTTATGTCTTTTTCCGTTATTAAGTAACATTTCAGTTTCAATATGATAAATCTTCTTTATTTTGTTTCATTCATCAGATTTACTATTAATATTATTATTAACTGTTTAAAATTTTTGGTAAGGCCATATAAACCTAAATATTTAAATATGGAATTACAAAACTTAAGAAATTTTAATACATATATATATATATATATATATATATATATATATATATATATATATATATATATATATATATATTATACGAGTATACATGGAAAGTTAGTAGATAAAATAGATGTATTTAAAAATAATTAAAACTGGAGAGAAAGATAAATCTGTTGTAAATAATGTTTGACAAGAATAACATGAAAGAGGAAAAGAGAACTTATAGTAAAAGAAAACTTTTATTGCATATATATATATATATATATATATATATATATATATATATATATATATATATATATATATATATATATATATATATATATATATATATATGTGGAAAAAAATTAATGTCTGCTATTGGACTTGAACTAGCAACCTTTAAGATAGTAAGTCTTGTGAGTTAACTACTAGGCTATGGCGGTTAACGCGCAAGACTTACTATCTAAAAGGTTGCTGGTTCGAGTTCAATAGCAGACATTAATTTTATATATATATATATATATATATATATATATATATA
This sequence comes from Armadillidium nasatum, assembly GCA_009176605.1. Taxonomy (NCBI): domain Eukaryota; kingdom Metazoa; phylum Arthropoda; class Malacostraca; order Isopoda; family Armadillidiidae; genus Armadillidium; species Armadillidium nasatum. The sequence continues at coordinate 211,712 of SEYY01018856.1, read as the reverse complement.
TATATATATATATATATATATATATATATATATATGTGTGTGTGTGTGTGTGTGTGTGTGTGTGTACGTTAGTGTGTAGATGAGAAAGCGAGAGAATGAGTTTGAGGAGGTATTTGTCAGCGTTTGTCAACAAAAGAAGAAAGAATTTAAAATATTTTATTTTGTGACCTTTTCTAAAAAGAGATTTTCCAAAATAACGAAATTCAATACTTAAAATTCAAAGAAAAGAAAAAAAAAGAAAGAAAAAATTGACTTATTTTCATCTAATTAAATAAAATTACTTTTGCATTTTATCTAAGTCATAAAGTCAATTTATTTTTCACTGAATTTGCCAAAGATCTTTTTTTTTTTTTTTTTTTTTTTAAATAGAAGAAATATTTGCTGATAATGAAGGATGAAAATCTTTCTACGGAAAATAAAAGTAAAACTTTATTTTTGAAATACAAAATTTATTGAGATTTTGGAATATTTTGATGCATTTTAACATTTTTCAATCAAAGATTTAAATAAAATGTAAAAATCGAAAAATTTAACTACATATAAAAAGACTCTACATAAAAACACATTATATTACACATATTTTTAAAGAAAACCAAATTCATAAACTTTAGAAGCTTTAACAAAAAAATAAAATCTTTAATTAATAGTAGTGACTTTACTCTTTGTCATACTTCGAACTACCCAATGTTTTCTTCCTTTTTTTTTCTCCCAATTTCTTCTTTCCACCAAATTTCTATAAAATAGACTTAAGAGATATCAAGATCCATTTCGTATTTAGACAAATTCAATTTAATTCTAAACCAAAAACGTTTCCTGAAAATAGAAGGCAAAAAGTGTCCGGAATACAATGCAATTTATTTACGTATAATATTAACCTTTCTGGATTTAACATTTGCTTTAGATACACACACACCCACGCAATATATATATATATATATATATATATATATATATATATATATATATATATATATATATATATATATATATATATATATATATATATATATATATATATATATATATATATATATTCAGAGTTTGGACAAAAATAAGGAAAGAGTAGAAAGTCTTCTACCCGAAATAGAAGATGGGACTTCAGACTCTCTTGTACCACCTGTGATACGTAACCTAATGCATAATTAGGAAGAGTTAGATGCTTTGTGCTCAAAATTCTGTTTTGGTACAATAAATAATGTTCAAAACAGGGTTCCAAAGTGGGAAAATTGTTGGTTTCTGCCTTTTCAGGAGCGTATGTGAAGAAAGTGGAGTATCGCGAGGGACCATTTCCAAGGTCATAAACGCATATTGTAATTCCGAAGGAAAACATTTTATAAATACCAAACAGTCAAAATTGAGTTACAGAGAAAGAAGAGCATTGAAGAAGGATTTCGATTTAAAATAATGAAAAAAAGCTGAATAAGTAACTGTTACCCAGTCTTTGAATCCCTGTTAACACAAAAACAGTGAGTAGGGAACTCTACAGTCTGAATATTAATAAGAGTGCAGCAATGACTTCACTTCTTGTAAAAAAATGAATAGTAGAAATAGGAGAGAACGGTGGAACACTCGTAAGGATTTCACTGGAGACTAAAGGAATACAATCCTTTCGTCAGATGAATCAACCTTGGCACTGCTCTCAACCTTCGGGAGAGTTTACGTGTGAAGAAAAACATCACTAGAATATGATCAAGATTATTTTATGTTTCGAG
>SEYY01018856.1:200000-202500 GCA_009176605.1 Armadillidium nasatum | reverse complement strand
TTAAATAAAGCTCTCGTTAATCACTATTCATCTGAAACATACATCAGACCAAGCTGGGGAATTGGCTTCAGAAATTTTCCATGAAATATTTAGGTTACTGAAAATGAAGAATGTAAATATATTTGCTTGGCATTAAACGAATAATCCCTTTGTTGAAATGGAAAACCAAAGAATCCTTTATTACTTACGTCAAAATTTTTCCGATTTTCATAATGATAGTAATAAATAAATTTCTTTTTCTCAAATTGTATTGAACTAGACTTAAAAACTTTCTAACAAGCTACATACTAGATTTTTTGGTAAATTTTTACTTTAAAATATTACCATATGGACATCCCATATTATTAGTACCCCTTTCATACTAATGTAATGTGTAACAAGTAAATTATGCTTGATTTTAGAGCTGGATTATATGGACGTGCACATACTCTTAGAGAGCTGGCTAGATATTAGCTTCAAGAGGAAGCTAAACAAAGTTTGCATAGAGTCAATACCCTGTATGTGTTGGTGGTCGTGTTTAAAGGTCATATGACAAACTGCCACACCAGCCTCCTAAACTATTGTTTCATCCTTATAGTTTGCAATATAAAATTTCATATCGGCTACGGTTTCTTTCGAGTGGAAAAGAGCCCATCGTACACATAAACAATTGTCCCTTATCCTACTTTTCGTTATGAAAAAATCATTAAAATCTTTGCATTAAATTTTATGTTTCTTTGAATTCTCTTGGTAAAATTTCATTTAAGAAGCGGGATAGATTTGCACCTCAGTTATATTTTAACGAGCCTTCTTCTCTCCTTTATGTTTCTCCAAATGTACTTCTCTTTCATTTTCTACTATTCTCTTACAGAGAAAACTTCTATATGTGAAGAGGTTTCATCAAAAAACGCTTATTTTCCTTTACTGGTTGAAACAGTCATTCTTCCTCTAATTAATTATATCTAAAAAATATTTTAAACATTAAAAGTTGAATATTGTAAGACTCTTCTATATAGGTCTATTTCTCACCGTTCATTGGCTGCATGAATGATAATACTTCTTCTCATTCTTCCTCAAACGTGAGGAAGACTCTACCCAGAACTTCGCTACAAAATTTGCCACCAAATTTCTAAGTTTTGGGACGTTCTTCATAGAAACATTTTACTAAATCTTTTCCCTTTTCTTCTTTCACCTCGACGTGAATTCAGGGTCTCAAACTGAAGATAACATCTTCAAGTATTCTCATCATATTTGACCAAAGAATGAAACTTCCAGACTCCCATTGGCCTCGTATGTATTTTAATGGTCCTAGAATAGGAACTCAAATAAAATTACAGAATCCAAAATTTCATGTTTCTGATATCCAAAATGTTTCACAACCTTCAGTAAAATTACATGCTATGGACCCATCTGTGATATCTTTAACATCTTATCCAAGGTAAAGCCATGGTGAAATAAGTCCTTTAGAAACTATCAGGAAGAAACGTAGAGATAAATTCCAACATTTGAACAAATATTTAGACAGGTATTACCGACTAAACAAAAAATTGTACAGTAGCTCCCATACCATCAAAGTATATTACGCGAATTTCACCAAATATTCCTCCTTACGTATGCAATGCCTCTAAAAAGTTTAGATTCTCATGATTGTTCTAGAACTCCAATGCTCATAAACAAAACATGCTTACTCAGTAATATTACCATAAATCGTTGAAACTGTTTTACCTTAAAATATGCAATCAATTAAATAAATATAAAATTTATATAAAGTTTATATAAAATATATATAAAATTATCTATAAAATTTCTCATATATAGGAGTATTTTAATTTTATGTAACTTTAGAAATGTTTTAATTTACAGTTTATGGAATTCTTTTCTCGCATATATTTTATGTTATTTAATTTTGATGATTTGAACATTCTTTATGTACAAGTTGCATGACTATTTTGGATATATATATATATATATATATATATATATATATATATATATATATATATATATATATATATATATATATATATATATATATATATATATATATATATATATATATATATATATATTAACTTTTCAATAATAAAGATTATCATTATTAAAATATAAAGTTTGAATTAGTAAAATAAGATTTTGAATATAGCATTTTATTATCAATGGCAGAAGCTTTAAAATTATTAAATAACTTTTATTAAGATTTGGAAGAGTTATTTTGAGTCCGAATTTAATGTGGAGTAAAATTGCAGATTATTTCAAACGATTAAAGAAATATTTAATAAAATTTTTAAATTAAATTTTTTTATTTTTATTTTGGAGTAATTCGTTTTGCAATTCAAGTGAAAGAAAACTTTGAAGTTTTCGAATCTTTAAAAGAAATTCAAAATTAAATTATAAATAGATAAATTATTGATACGAAAACCTAAATGAGTTAACTAGTATATATATATATATATATATATATATATATATATATATATATATATATATATATATATATATATATATATATTTATATATATTA
>SEYY01018856.1:187500-190000 GCA_009176605.1 Armadillidium nasatum | reverse complement strand
TACTATATTTTTTCCTATAAAAGTTGTTAATGAAATATAAATGACCTATTGAGTACATTTATTGATGAATTAAATTAAATTAAATTAACTAGTTGAATACTAAATAATAAACAATGTGTGTCTAGTTCAGTTATCGTAAAATACAGGCTCCGAGCGAGAAGTATCTTTACGTTTTTCACTTATTATTATAAAAAAAATTACTTATTTTAAAATTAATAATCCATACTATAGTGAAACCACACAGATCGAAAGCAGCAATATGCGAGGTATATATATATATATATATATATATATATATATATATATATATATATATATATATATATATATATATATATATATATATATATATATAAGTGTGTGTAAACTAAGAATAAGTAAAATTTTATGATAAAAAACCACTGATTTATGTTCAACAGATGAAATTGCTTAGAGTGGAAAATAATTTGGAATGACGCAACAAGTTCTCAAATTGTTTTTATTATATATTTACTAAATTTAATTTAAAAACCGATCTACAATACACGAAATCAATAATAATAATAATAATAATAATAATAATAATAATAATAATAATAATAATAATAATAATAATAATAATAATAATAATAATAATAATAATTCAACAATAATAATAATAATAATATTCCGTAGAAGAAATTAATTAGAGAAATGGGATGGAAGTAGATTGTTTGATGGCGACGTTTTTCTTACTTAAGAAAAAAGACTATTTATTCTTTCTCCCTAAAAATAATTACACTAATGATGCTTCCAAAGGAATGAATTTAAAAACAGAAAATAATGAAATTATTTCTATTACTATCGTTACCAGTTTTATATAATAATAATAATAATAATAATAATAATAATAATAATAATAATAATAATAATAATAATAATAATAATAATAATAATAATAATAATAATAATAATAATAATAATAATAATAAATAATAATAATAATAATAATAATAATAATAATAATAATAATAATAATAATAATAATAATAATAATAATAATAATAATAATAATAATAATAATAATAATAAAAATAATAATAGTAATAATAATAATAATAATAATAATGATAATAACAATAATAATAATAATAATAATAATAATAATGGTTTTTAATTAAATATTTTCCTTTATCTCTTGAAGGTCCAGACTAAAATTGTGGTTTTCCCTCTTATTAATTTTATTTTTCCCATTTCTTTTCTTGTAAACACCAACAGATATTTTTGTTCCCGTTTTCGTTTTTAATTATTCTTTTCTCATTTGAAATTTAAAAAAAAAATAAATAAATAAAAAAAAAAAAAAAATGAAATGAAATGAAAATACTTTCATTTTTACTATCGTAATATTTTTGTTATGAAATTTTGCTTTGAATTCTTTTACGGATTATTTAAGACCAATTACTTCAGTTTTTCCTTTTTATAAATTATTTATGAAAATTATACAATAACCTTTTCAAAACGAGACTCTTCATAATTTCTGTTTTATATTTTTCCTCTTTTCTGCTTTTATGTATTTGCTTCCTCTGAGTTACTTAATTTTTAAATCTTTTTTTTAATGAATTGATTTTAATTTCTATTTTCATTTGGTTAAATATTTCTAATCTTGATCCTGTTTTCCTCTATCACTTCTCTTTTACCTCCCAAATACCGCACTTGGACCACATTTTTTAAAAAATTTTGTTCTGCATTCAGGAATTCTAATCAAATTTTCCTTTATCTAAGAGAGGTAATTCAAACAAGTTTGCCCTAAAGAAACGCAACATTTTAAGACTGTGTTTCCATATGATTCCTTATATCTCTAATAATCTTAAATATCTTGCATAAATTCTTAAATTTAGAGTTTTTCCTCTCATACTGGATTTTATTTAATCTTATAAGGAAAGGAAAATATTTTAAGTGTAAAATTAAAATGACTTTTTTTAATTTCAATTTTTAATCTGTTAATTGGGCTCAATTTAGAATTAGTTCTCATGCTGTGTGGTGGAGCAGAAATAATTTGTTCGGTAATCTTTAGTTCTTCATAATTAATATTAACTGAATATAAAAATGGAAAAATGAAGAAACTTTAACTGGAAATGATAATTTCTGCTAAGCAAAACAAATCCAACATCTACGTATATGACAACAATATTAGCAGCTGTTATAACATTACTGAAAATACTAACAATCAATGTAATTATATTAATAATAATAATTTAAAAATACTACTACTACTACTACTACTACTACTACTACTACTACTACTAATAATAATAATAATAATAAATACAATAATAATATTAAAAACAATAATAATAATACTAATACTACTACTACTACTACTAACTACTACTAATATATAATAATATATATAATTATAAAAAATAAAATATATATAATATTATATATATATATATATTATATATATATATATATATATATATATATATATATATTATATATATATATATATATATATATATATATATATATATATATATAT
>SEYY01018856.1:172500-177500 GCA_009176605.1 Armadillidium nasatum | reverse complement strand
TTCTGTCTTCTGTCCTCAGTCGCGCTGATGAGAGGAAAGAGTTAGTTTCCTGAAACGTTCGTGGCTCTTTTATCCTTGTTACTTGTTAGTTTCTTTTTTAATTTATTGTTCCCTTCGTTTTAACTTTTTATTTTTTATTGTTTTATAATTAGTGGTTTTAAATAGAGAAATATTTTCATCGGAGAACGAGTGTGTTAGTTTTCCTAAAAAGCTATACGTTTATATATATATATATATATATATATATATATATATATATATATATATATATATATATATATATATATATATATATATATATATATATATATATATATATATATATATATATATATATATATATATATATATATATATATATATATATATATATATATATATATATATATATATATATATATATATATATATATATATATATATATATGTGTGTGTGTGTGTGTGTGTGTGTGTGTGTGTAAATGCATCCTGTGTTATGTTTTAAAAGAGCAAACTTATCTTAATATTCATTACATTTCGAATCCAAATTCATTCACGTGCGACATCCACGAATTTCTCTTTCTCCCAATTTTTTTTTTCTTTTTTCTTTTATTTATTTTTTTTAATTTCATTTTCCGTTGAAATTAATTTCCAAATGAATGATATAAATAATGGAAAAAAAAATTACAAATTTTTATTTGTTGAACAAGCAGATAAAAAAGATGCGAGATAAAAGCAAAAAAAAAAAAGAAAAAAAAAAAAAAAATCAGGTACTGTATTTTTGTTTTATTATTTTTGTCCAACACATTTTTCTATTTTTTTTGCTATCTTTCTTTGACGGGTTGACAAATCTGTCCTTTGAAACTATTTAATCTGAATCAATTTAAGGACAGAATTTAATTTAAAAAGACGTTTCTGACGTTTCGGCATTTTCAGTTCTGACAAATTAACAAAGAGTACAGAAACATTTTTAACTTTTCAAATGTTAATCAAAATATATTATATATATATATATATATATATATATATATATATATATATATATATATATATATATATATATATATATATATATATATATATATATATATATATATATATATATATATATATATATATATATATATTATATATATATATATATATATATATATATATATATATATATATATATATATATATATATATATATATATATATATATATATATATATATATATATATTATATATATATATATATATATATATATATATATATATATATATATATATATATATATATATATATATATATATATATATATATATATATATACCGAATACCGGTTATTCAGCAATTATCAAAAGCCAGATTCCGGATATCTGGCCGGATATTAATTAAATTCACATTAATTGGTAATTTTAAATAGATATATATATATATATATATATATATATATATATATATATATATATATATATATATATATTATATATATATATATAATAATATATTATATATATATATATATATATATATATATATATATATATATATATATATATATATATATATATATATATATATATATATATATATATATATATATATATATATATATATATATATATATATATATATATATATATATATATATATATATATATATATATATATATATATATATATATATATATATATATATATATATATATATAATATATATATATAAGTGTGATTAATTAATAAATATTATACAATAAATCATACAATATTATAAAATAATATTTATTCTACATTTTCTGTTTCGTCTGCGAACAACATTCGTTGGTCTCTGATTTTCTTTTTCTTTTTCTTTTATGTTTTTTTTCTTTTTCTTTTATGTGAGCTGCTGTAACATTCACGATACGCCCAATTAATGAACCTCGACTTCACAATTTGTAAATAAATGAATTTATTTCTTAATATGGTGTGGGACCACATTTCACATCCATAATTGCCTGAATTCTTTTAAAAATTGACAGATATTAGTCCTGAATGTTTCACAATGGGATGTTAAACCATTCCGCATGAAAAGTAAACGAAATTTCAATAGAGATGCTGGTGATGGATAGAGATCTCTAATCTTATTCTTCAACATTGATCACACGGTGATGGATAGAGATCTCTAATCTTATTCTTCAACATTGATCATAGGGTGATGGATAGAGATCTCTAATCTTATTCTTCAACATTGATCACAGGGAATCTTTTATTTGCAGCTGTTTTTTTTTCATATTTTTTGTCAAAATCTTTCGCAATGCTCGTTGGTCTCTGTCACTCGATTTCGACAGACTGATGTTTATTGAATGATGTTCTTTCGGAAGCGCAATATGGGTGACTGACTTTGGATTTTATATCTATGAACGAACAATTTTCTCTCTTTGAAATTCTGCAAGATTGAACATACCTCACTTGTACCAGGACAGAATGTTAAACACAACAAATGACGCTTCTTACCGACATTAATAAGTTACCTTTAACACGTGACACACAAGCGCCTTTGGTGCCTCTTCTATTTCCGGGAATTTATATCTGTTATATTTACCCATTCTTTCTACTGCTTTCATATGTTTCTTCAACCCTCTCTCTCTCTCTCTCTCTCTCTCTCTCTCTCTCTCTCTCTATATATATATATATATATATATATATATATATATATATATATATATATATATATATATATATATATATATATATATATATATATATATATATATATATATATATATATATATATATATATACATATATATTGGAAAAGAACTTAAAAATTTTATATCCAGTTTGTAGTTATGAGAACAAGTTAATGAAATTTTGGAATACTATATTAATTTAACATGAATAGCAAAAGATACTGCTATATAGAATAGAAAAGGATAGAGAATTTTATATATTTTAATAATTTGAAAATTTTAGTTCTTAAAATAGAATTTAATTTTTACAGGATATCCGGCCAGGATAGTAGTACTATCTGACCGGATGACCGGATACCCAGAAAAAGGCCGAATAGGCCGGATGACCGGATATCAACCAAATTATTCAACTCATCCCTTTCTTTCCTTTCCTATTTCATCTCTGGTCGGAATAGGCCAGAGGCCTATATATATATATATATATATATATATATATATATATATATATATATATATATATATATATATATATATATATATATATATATATATATATATATATATATATATATATATATATATATATATATATAGGGATTTTTAGCGATACCAAAATTTTTACCGATACCCGATACCGATACCTACCTAAAAATATGCCGATACTTGCCGTTACTACTACCGATACCGATGCTTTACTCCTATCCAAAAATTTTGCCGATACCGATACTGAAAAGGTCGATAAAGATACCGATACCGATACAGTATCGGAAAATATGCCGATACTTGCCGATACCGATACTTCACTCCATCCCTAATATATATATATATATATATATATATATATATTATATATATATATATATATATATATATATATATATATAATATATATATATATATATATATATATATATATATTTTACTACTCCTGTCCACCCTATCGTAAGCTTTTAACCAGATCCATAAAACACATAAACACAGCCTTTCTTTTATCTCTACTTTCTCCTCAATCATTTTAAAATGAAAACCTGATCCTTACACCCCGTTCCTTCTCTAAAACCCCGCTGTTCCTCACCTATCAACTCATCAATCCCTATCCTTCACAACAAAATTATTCCATACACTTTTCCCACTACGCTAATTAAACTTATCCCCCTATAACTCCCACACTCCAATTTATCACCCTTACCTTTATACAGAGGGAATACACATGCATCTTGCCAATCTTGAGGCACCTTTCCCATTACCCAACATAAATTAAACAATCTTGCCAACCTTCTTTCCTTCAACATCTCTCCACTTACTCCATCCAAACCCTCCGACTTGCCCCTCTTCACCTTTCTCAATGCTTTAACTATTTTATCTACCGAAATCCCCCATCCCTCACCTTCTTCTACCATTCCTCCCCCTTCCTTCTCCACCACCTCAACCTCCCTCCTCATATCTCTCACATTCAGCAGCCTACTATAGTTTTCCATCCATTTTGACCTAACCTCACTTTCTACCTGTTTTATTTCTTCGTTCTTCCCTTTATCCCCATCCCCTAACCTCACCCTATTCCTTATCTTTTTCACCTCCATTCAAAGCATCTTGCTCCTTTTCTTAAATCCCTCCACTTTCGCTCTCCTTACCTCCCTTTTGGCTATCCTCTTCTTTTCGTTATATTCATCACATTCCTCTACCCTTTTTGTACTCAGATATTTTTCCAAGGCCTCCGCTTTTCCCATACTGCCATATTCACTTCCCTCCTACCTTCCTCACCCCTCACACATTCCTTCCACTTTCTGCCTGTGTCACCCTTAACCTCCTTCACTCATCCTCCACATCCTCAACCACATTCCCTCTCACCTCTTCCCAACCTATATTTAACTCTCTTCTAAATTTCTTCCTTACTTCCCCCTCCTCCAATTTCTGCACTCCTCACACACCCATTCTTCGTCCAGCTCCTCCTTGCTCTAATTCTAGCTAGCACCAAATAATGGTCTGAAATCACTCTAGCAGCACCCCTAAACTCATTCACATCTTGTAATCTTTTCCTAATACATATATAGTCTAATAAACCCCCTTCACCATTTACTTCACTAACCCATGTCAGCTTGTGTTTCAATTTTTTATCATACCATGCATTCCCTATTATTAATTTATTCACCATGCATAATTCTAATAAACTCTCCCATTTACATTTCTGTCCCCCACCCCCAAACGGACCCACCACCCCTCCTTTCCTGTCCACACCAACCTCTAGCATTTAGATCCCCTAATAAACCCACATTAGCATCCGCCTCAAAACCATTTAATTAAGCAGTCATTCAAGTTTTCCCAAAGCACTCTTCTTTCTTCATTACTCTCTCCATTTATCTACACA